>NEWO01000044.1:2213651-2288789 GCA_003013225.1 Phalaenopsis aphrodite | reverse complement strand
CGGTTCTTAACACCGGAATATTCCCCTGTTATTATTCAGGTATTCTGAGGCACAGCCATGGCGCCGCTGATTCCAACCCCGGCTGCGGCAATGGATGCCTCATCATCCCTCCGGCTCCCGTCTTTCATCCCACTGACGACGAGTTCAAGTTTACCTTGGAATGCATCTCCAAGATTAGACCCCAGGCTTACACTGATATGTTATGTCTCTTTTCTACTAATTCTAAGCCCCTTGGTTTACTCTAGGGTTCCATCTTTCTCAGGCTACCCATTTCACATATTGACATCTCTTACTCTTTGAATGCTCTAGTAGCTCAATTTCGCACTTGTTCATATAATCTTGATACATTCAAGTATTTATATGACGAATGCTTACTTCCTCTCTTTCTTAGATTTCTTCTCGCACTTAGGTATATCTTGTTTTCTTGTTTAGTATGCTTGGATGATGCTCTCTTGTTCACTAAGGATCCCTTGGAATACATCCATAGTGAAAGATCTATTTTTCTTCTTTCCTGCTTTATCAGTATTAAATTTGTGTAATAAGTAGAGTGATGAAGCTGGCCATAAATTGATGAATGTCTGATAGTTGTTAAATTATTCAATTTTATTCAGAAACTATGTATGTGCTTAGAAATGGTTGCCTATCTTATAGTTCAGTAATTTTATTGCATTCCTTCCTTTCTCATAGATTGCTAGTTACTTGCAGGAAACATTTTATAACTTGCAACTAATTCTTTTTTTAATCATGCCACAGGTTATGAGAAATATGCTACCTGATTTATTTGATGCTCAACCTGATCCACTCTTCCAACTTGTGACTATGATTTAGTCCATCCTTCCTGCAAGCTAATGGTATTCCGGTTTACAGTGTTGTGCGGGTCAGTTAAATGAACGACTGACTTGTACATAAATTCATATTTAAGAGATGAGTCTATTGCTTGAACTTCTATTTTTTACTTTATTTCTTCAGATTAGTTTTTTGTGCTTTTGTTAGATGCTTTTTGATACTTTGCAGCAAACTTTCAATGCATTCAACATACAAGAAATAGCCATTTCTTTATACAAGTAGTTGACACAAATTCAATGTAACCCAAGCCATAGCTATTCGCTAATTCTTTCAACCAAGTTCTAGCGCTGTGAAATTCAATAAATCCGTTGGTGGCCGCTAAAGGTAGTTGTTTTGCTGGTGAATGTTGTCGGTAGCTTCAAAAAAGGGGATCTTATTTTATGAAATTAAATGGTGCCGGTCTTAGGAATGATGACAATCCTATATCAAGCGAGTTAGTCATTTTACACAAGATTTGAGCTAGCTCGATATGTTTTGAGGCTCTTGAAGCTTGAAATAAACTAGTGACAGGACAATCCTATTGATTATGGGAAGAAATTTCTAAGTTATTTTAACTAAATAGCTGAGAGGATTAATGCAGGGCTTTCTTCACACATAATTCTCTCATATTGTCTGTTGAGTGTAACTATCTATATTATTAGTATTATTGTATCATATATTCATTAGATTATTTCCCAAAATTGTGCCTCGATTATTCATGTGAGATCAATTAATGTATGGGGTTGTGTAATGTAGTGTTGTTGTAGTTATAGTTATGTTATATAGTTTAGTTACATGATATAGTGCAACTATAGTATTATTTGACATTGTTATAGACTTTTATAGTTGTAGAATGTAGTAAAATTTTAGTAAATCATAATATATTGTAATGTAGTTTATTACAATAATAGATATAGCTATTGCGCAGTATAAGTATAGAACAACTATAGTTTAGTATAATTTAGTCAATTATTTGTTTAGAACTGTATAATTTAGTGGTGTTATAGTTGTGGTACACTATAGTATAAATATAATATATTTTAGTGTAGTATTAAATTGCATTCCTTTGCATAATGTGATCTGGATGTAGTATATATAGTATAGTGTTAGTATAATGTATTGTAATGTTATTTAGTATGATAATAGAAAAAGTTAATATAGTGTTGTTATAGTTGATATAGTATAATATGGTTATTTCACTCTATAGTATTGTGTCATGTGATGTAATATAGTACTGTTTATAAATTGTTATAATTATACCATTGTTATGTATACTATGATATGATAGTGTTTTACTAGTTTTTATAGTATACTATAGTCTAGTATAGTATGATGTAGCTTAGTATAGTTCAATACTTGTTTGGTTATATCATTGTTTTGTATAATATGATATAGTCTTTGTTTTTAACTAGTATTACTATAGTATAGTATAATGTAGTTTAATATTGCATAGTGCTATATAATGTACTGTGATTTAATGTAGTTATATTTAGTTATAGTTATAGAATGCTATAGCTATAATTATATTTTAGTATGTTGTGGAATATTATAATTGTAGTTATTATTGGTGTTATAGTTAGTTATTATTGTAGAATACTATAGCTATAGTTATAGTGTATTACGTTTTAGAGTATGATAGCCATAGTTATAGTCTAGTTATAATTGTAGTTATAACTTGTTATTGTTGTATAATACTAAAACTATTGTTATGTTGTAGTATGTTATATAATTCTATAGCTATAGTTATAGTGTATTATGTTTTAGAATATAATAGCCATAGTTATAGTCTAGTTATAGTTGTAGTTATAACTTATTATTGTTGTAGAATACTAAAACTATTGTTATATTGTAGTATGTTATAAAATACTGTAGCTATATTATAATCTAGTTATACTTGTAGAATACTATTTATATGGTTATTGGGTTATATTGTGTTGTGTGATATAATGTAGTTATTGTTATGGTGAATACTCTAGCTATAGTTATAGTATAATATGTTTTGGAATAATATAATTATAGTTATAGTTATAGTGTAGTATAGTTATTGTCATAGTTATAGTGTAGTATAGTTATAGCGTAGTATAATTATACTTATAATTATAATATAGTGTGGTATAATTATAGTTATAGTTAAATTTTTAGTTATAATTATAGTGTAATATAGTTATAGTTATAGTTATAGTGTATTATAGTTATATTGTAGTATAGTGTAGTATAGTTATAGTTATAGTGTAGGATAACGTATTGTGTTGTAGAATATTATAGTTATTGTGTAGTATAGTGTAGTTTAGTTATAGTTATAGTTATAGTTATAGTTATAGTTATGTAGTATGGTTATAGTTATAGTGTAGTGTAATGTAGTATAGTTATAGTGCAGTATAGTGTGATATAGTTATAGTTATCGTTATAGTTATAGATATAGTGTAGTATAGTGTAGTATGTTGTAGAATTTTATATTTATAGTGTAGTAGTTATAGTTATAGTTATAGTATTAGTTATAGTTATAGTTATGACTCTAGTGTTGTATGGTTATAGTTATAGTTATAGTTATAATAATAATTTAGTATTGTATTGTATAGTTATAGTTAAAGTTATACTTATAGTAGAATTATAGTTATAGTTATAGCTAAGCAAGTTTATAGTCATAGTTATAGTTATAGTGTTGTCTAGTTATAGTTATAGTGTAGTATAATTATAGTTATAATTATTATTTTTGTGTCGTATTGTTTTAGTATAGTGTAGTTAGAATTAATTATTGCTATAGAGTAATATACCTATAATTATATTGTAGTTGTAGTTGTCGTTATGGTTGTACAATATTATAGTTATAGTTGTGGCCTGTGTAATATATTGTTGTATAGCTATAGTTGTATGTATAATTATAGTGTTGTATAGTGTAATATACTGTAGAATATTATAGTTATAGTGTATTATAGTTAAAGTTATAATTGTAGTGTAGTATTGTTATAGTGATTGTTATAGATATATTTATAGTTATACTTCTAGTTTAGTATGGTTATAGTTATATTTATTGTGTAGTATGTGTAGTATGCTGTAAAATATTATGGTTATAGTTTAGTATATTATAATATAGTTATAATTATAGTTATGACTATAGTTGTAGTTATAGTTATAGTGTACTATGGTGTAATTTGTAGTAGAATATTATAGTTATAGTTATAATTATAGTGCAAAGCATTTGAGGAAGTCACTGACGAAGTCATTGCAGACAAAGCCGATGATGACGAAGAAGACGCAGAAGATCGAAGAGGAAGCTTTGATGAACGACACATTGACCACAAACGAAACAGCGATCGATGCCGACAAAGACAATTGCTCGGTCAAGGCCGCTCTCATGCGGGGTACGACGCTAAACAGAAGAGGCGTGCATTGCTTTCCATGTGAGGAAAACTTCATTTCGTCTTATTCTCTAATTGAAACCATTTGTTACATATATTATGAATATACCTAATAGAAAATATCTGAAATTAAATCTCCTCTAATTAGGTTACCTAATATACAAGCATCTTATTTAGTATTTTCCGTAGCTATTCTCAACACTTCAATTAACTGCAGGACTAAACGACTTTAAACTAAAGTGCATATTTGTATTGAATGAATATAAAAAGCGAATTCTCTCCATCAACTACCATTCTCCTTGCCAGATATACTAAATTTTCTTTCAACTACCCCATTCTAAATAATGTCCTTTTAGGAAGATAAAGTAGTTTTAATTAGTTTTAAACTGAACTGTTTTCATGCCTTTCAAGCCTCTTAGTTTGCTTCCTTGTATGATTATCACAGTGTCCTCTGATTGAAAATTTCTAATGTTAAGTTCACATATTTCATTGATTACTCGTCCACAAAGTGAGCAAATGCTATGAGCGTCATTACCTAAGGAACCATTTGAGTTCACTTTTGATTTTTAATTTTTGATCTTTTGATTTTTTTTTTAATTTTGATTTTTTATTTTGTTTTGTTTATTTTTTGATTTAAAATTAAACATATTTAGTATGGTATGAGTTGTTTATTTGTTTTTAAAAACACTTAAAACAACTTTTAGATTTTTTTAGAGTTTTTAGAAACAAGCTAATTTGTGTTTAAAAACAAAAATAAAAAGTTATAAAAAATTCACTAAACAAATAGGTTTTTAAAGTAAAAGTACAACAACAACAAAACCTTTATCCCACTAAGTGGGGTCGGCTACATGAATCCTTTTTCTCCATTGCGTCCTATTTAGTGTCATATTTTATTTTAATTCTAATAAATTAAGATCATTTTTTATACAATAAGCCCAAGTCATCCTAGGTCTACCTCTGCCTTTCTTAACAAGTCGAATCTAAAACACCACTCTCCTAATTGGATCATTAGATGGCCGACGTTTAATGTGACAAAACCATTTAGGACGACTTTCTCTAATTTTGTCCGTCATTGGAGCAACACCAACCCTATCACGAAGATATTCATTTCGCATTTTGTCCTAAGTGTAAAGCCACTCATCCACCTAATCATTTTCATCTCGACAACACTTAACTTATTATTATGCTTCTCTTTTAAAGGCCAACATTCAGCGCCATAGAGCATTGCAGGTCTCACCACCGTCTTATAAAATTTTTCTTTCAGACTAAGCGGTACTTTTCTATCACACAATAGACCTAAAGCATTCCTCCACTTTTCAAGAACTCTGCAAAGGATATCTCTTGGAACCTTATCATAAGCTTTTTCTAAATCAATAAAAATCATATGTAGATCCTCCTTATTATATTTGAACTTCCTTATCAAACCTCGCAATGAATATATAGCTTCCATATTAGATCTGCCCGACATAAATTCAAATTGATTATGACAAATATTTGTAATACGTCTTAACCTATGCTCAATTAACTTCTCCCTCAATTTTAAAGTACGACACATCAACTTAATTCCTCTATAATAGACACACTCTTGTGCATCCCATTCATTCTTAAAAATGGGGATCAGAATACTCTTCGTCCACTCCTCAGGCATCTTTTTAGTTTTTAAAATAATATTAAAGAGTTTAGTGAGCCAAAAACTCTCAAATCTTCTAAATATTTCCACAATTCAATTGAGATATCATTAGGTTTTATAGACTTTCACCCTTGATTTTCTTTAAAGTCTCCTCAACCTTCTTTTTTTCCACTGCGACGGTAAAAATGAAATATTTTATTATAATTAACGATATTAAAACACTAAGATGATCATATTTTCCAAAACTTCTTTAAAAAATTTATCAAAATAACTCATCTACCTATTTTAAATATCTTTTTTAAAGAAAACGCATTTTGATTTTCATTTTTAATAAACTTTACTTGAGCCAAATCTTTATTTTTCTTTTTTTTTTGTTTGACTAATTTATACATATATTTTTCACCATTCTTAGTATCTAATTTGTTATAAAGATCACTAAAAACAGAATTTTTAGTGCCTCGGATTGTTTTCTTAGACTCCCACACGGGACATTTAATATTTTTCCCAGTTCTCTAAGCTTTTGCATTTAAACCAATTTTTATAATATACCTTATTACATTTTATCTTTTCTTGCACATTATTATTCCACCACCAATAATTTTTATTTATAAAAACTTTTTCTTTTGGTTCTCCTGGTACAACTTTTGTCACTTGTTTAATAATTTTTGTTACTTTATCTCACATAGAATTTGTTTTTTCTATGAACATCCCAAATTTTGAAATCTTTATTTTTACTCGTAAAAATAATTTTATTTGTGTCTTTTAGGTACCTCCGTCATATTCTAAGACAATGATTTTTAGTATTCTTTATTTTACAACTCTTCATCATAAAATCTATAACTGATAATCGAGGTTGGGTACTTAAATACTCACTTGGAATATCCTTACAATATTTACATTATCAACGTTCTCTTCTTCTCATAAGAAAATAATCAATTTATGCTTTATTAGATCCATTCTTATAAGTAATAATACACTCATCTCTTTTGTTGAATAAAATATTAGCAGTAACAAAATCATAGACTAAAGTAAAATCTGATATAACTCTACCTTCTTCATTAATCACTCCAAAACCATAGCCACCAAGAATATTTCTAAAATCTTCTACTACTCTACCGACATATACATTTAAATATCCTTCAATAAAATTTTTTTCTTCAAGAGGTATCATTTGTATTAAGTCTTCTAAGTCATTCTAGAATTTATCTTTAGAACCTATATCTAAACCTACTTGAGGAGAAACAATACTTATAATATTGAAATGCTTAGTATCAACAATAATCTTATGGACTATAATTATATCTCAAACTCTATTAATTTTTACAACATTATCTTTCAAACTCTTATCTATAGTTACACCTACCCAATTTCTAGTGCACTCTTATCTGAATATCAATGTTTAAAACCTAAGTTATCAATCTCCTTAGCCTTTTCTTCAACCCATTTAGTTTCTTGAACACATAAGATATTTATATTTCTATGAATCATAATATCAACTAATTCTATTAATTTACCAATAAGAGTACCTATATTTCAAGATCCTATCATAATATCAGTTTCATAGGCTAACTTATTTACTCGCATTCGTCCGTAATGTGGAACCCTTATTTATTTGACACTACACTTGGGCGCCGGTATAGCGGCCCTTGCATACTTTTCACTGTATACAAACCATACAACACATCGCTTCCAGGGGACACACTAGTACTTACACAACGATTAAAATGATTCATGTCATGATTTTTTTGACAATTTTTATGTTGGTTTTAACTAGCTAATGCAACCCTCCATTTTTCACATCCGGGTTTGGGACCGGCATTGACTGTGTTTAAAATAAAAGCGAAAAAAAAAAGTGATCCCAACCAAACTCCAAGGAATTTTGACCTGCTTCAGATCACCACCATAAGGCTATCATAATTTTATAAATAAACTGAACCTTGACGTTCCTTATTAAGAAACTGGCATCCTCTCTGGCATCATCATACTAATAAAATTTAGATATCACAATCTATTGTTGGTGGCATCAAAGCTTTAGAACACTTCAAATCTGTGGAACTGTGAAAAATATTCCACATATTTGCATTGTGCTCTGACATAGGTTGTTGATTTGCTTCTTTTTTTTTCGTCTTTTTTGTTGATGTGAGTGTCATCAACTTCATTATATGTGAGTGGACGTTTTGGTTCGGGTTTTATGGAATTGCTCATGCTTCATTTTTCCCATGGGAGGGAAAAAAAAGCACTGCTCTATGAATTAACACAATAACTTTGCTGTAAAAAAAACTTTTTACTTTGAAAGTGCTGGTACCAACTAAAATGGATGAAAAAACAAACATTCATTTCATTGGTGACTCCTGCTTTATTTGACTCTCACTTGTTCAATTAATGGTCCTGTCTGTTTAGTTTTACATTCTTTAAGATGTGATTTTTGACATTCTTTCATTTTGATGTGCCATTTCATTGTTCAGGACCTTAATTTCAGCTATTTTTGCCCTTTTTATTTACATCTTCCGTCAATGTATTTTAGACCCTTGCAATTGTTCTGGCCTATAAAAAGTATTTCCAACAGTTCCAATCATCGAGTTTAATTCTTTTCTGTTTCTTTCTTGTTGGATTTTACAGAATACATGTGATTGAAAAGCCTTAGCACATCTCAAGGAAAAGAATTATGCTGGATATTTTTAGTGAGAAGAGTACTAGAGAAGAACCTTGGAAAAATGGCGTTGTCAGGTCTAAAATGATGGCCCCAAATAAACATCCTATGTCTGTTGTCACTGATGAGGTATAGCTTGTCTCCTTGAACTTTCGTGACTTTTTCATATCTATGATTTTCTGTACCTTTTTCTGATGAAATTGGAATTCCTTGAAATATTGCAGGATCATACATAAATCATATGCCAACAATATTTGTATCTATCAGCCATTTCTTGCAGCTGCAGGACTACAACATTTGTCTGCCTAAAGGTAGCGCTGTTGAAGTGCACAGTCCAGAAGTTATCTACAGATTAGTTCAGAAGTCATCTACAGATTCAGTTGTTGCATATATTAGTATGGAGATTATGAAGAGTTGTCATCTTGCTGAGATTTTTTTTTTGTGTTTCTTTAGTATTGGCCATGGTTTCTTTTGTGTGAATGTCAACATTATTTTTAAAGAAAACTCACATTCCTGTGAAACCTTTTTTCTTAATCTTACTTTACTTCCATGTTTGTATAAACTGCAAGTTGTTTTTTAATTATGATTCTGCTCAAGTTACAATTCACGTTCTTATTTATTTATGTTATTGTTATTATTATTAATAGTAGTAGTAGTATTAGTAGTATTATTATTAGTATTATTAGTATTATTATTATTATTATTATTATTACTATTATTACTATCATTATTACTATTATTACTATTACTATTATTATTATTATTATTATTAGTATTATTACTAGTATTATTATTACTAGTATTATTATTAGTATTATTATTATTAGTATTATTATTAGTAGTATTATTATTAATATTACTATTATTAGTATCATTATTATTATTATTATTATTATAACTATTATTATTATTATTATTATTATTATTATTATTATTATTATTGCTATTATTATTACTTGAAAGGGAGATACACAAAATATCATCTTCGCACATTATTTGACGATTTCAAGTCTAAGTTGAACATGATTGACATCTATATTTTAATTTGAGAGAGAGCGTTAGAAGTTAAAAGTAATGATTTAGTTCATTTCTAATTATTTTTTATCTTATGTTAGAAGTTATTAGTATTGATTTGTTTCATTTCCGATTATTTCTTATTTTATGTATTTTCTATTTGATGTGTTTTCTTTTATATTTTGGTAGTTAATAGAAATTAATTAATTGTAATCTAAGAGATATTACTGATATGTCTTTTCTAATTTAGAATTCATATAAAATGTATTTGTACCTCCTTTTATATCAATAAAATTATTCCGCTATATTCTCAAAACTTACAATATCCTATTGCCTTCGTAAGTAAAAAGTTGATAAAACTAAATAAAAATATTCAAACCACAATAAAAAAATTTTATATTGTATTGCAAGCGCTTCCATATTGAAGAGTTTAACAATTACCTAAAGAGTTTGCATTTATAAATTAGCCATCAAGCTTTGAAATATTTGAATTACCAAGCCAAGTTAAAATATAAAAATGCTAAGTGGGTTTAATTTTTACAAAAAAATTCTTTAGTCCTTAACCATTGTGTTGAATATAAAAATAGACAAATTTATGGTTTGTTTTCATTTTTCTACATATAATATATAGTTAGGAGAATTAATTATGATAAAATTAAAAAGATGTATGTTATAAAAAATTTAGTGAGATTTATCAATAATTAAGTAATTACTTATCTTGGCACAACAAATACTGCCTAATTTAAGTTAGTTATTTATCCAAATGTACCAACTTTGTAATCAATCAAGTGTTTATTATATCTAAGAATTATATGTAAAAGGTGTTTTTGTACAATTTGATAGAGATAAAACCATCACATTGATTGACAATAGATAATATTGGCCAGATCCAAAAGAAAGATTTAGCTAATATTGTACTGAAGGACTTTTAATTTGGTAAATGTAAACAATAGAAAACATGGTTGCATACACCTCTATTAATTCCGTATAAACCCTAGGAAAAGATTGTTATGGATTTTGTTTTAGATTCGCCACCAACTTGATAAGGCATGATCAAAACTCAAAATAAGCTCCGGGTGGTATGTATTTAAGTATCATGAGATTTTCCATAAAAGCTTATTTTTCTTGATGTGATATATATAATGTGATATATATATATATATATAAACATATGAAATGCCCCCACAATTCTCCGCCTCATTCTCCATTCCGGCTTCTCTTTTTAGTCTCACATCATCAACCATATGAGAGGTAACTCCAAATAGCAAGAGGAACAATTTATTTCTTTTAATTTAAGAAGTATCTTACATCAAAAATTTTGACTTTCAACGCAGTTTGCGTTCGAAATCCAATGGTGGATGCCACGTGTCAAGTGAGTCTCATCGTAATACACTGACAGACATTAATCATTGTTAAAAATGATAAAGCCCACTTGACACGTAACACCCTATCATTAAACTCCGATTGCATTAGATGTAATATTTTTCCATTTCAAACACGGGATCAAAGGAACCTAACACAAAAGCTCCATGCTTGCTTAGGTTGGTTAGGTACATGCGATGGCCGTGGATTTACATAAGCACGTACGAATCAAACCCGGGCTTAGATCCAGATATTATAACGTAGAGATTTGAGATTTCCACTCCAACTCGTTCTCGTCAAGTCCCCACGCCCTTTTCTCTCAAATCGCAAACCCTCGCGCTCCTCCAAAACCCTAACTCATCCAAGCTTAATTCACCAATGGCGGCGGCCAATACCGCGAACGGAAACTCGGATGTCAAGGTGAAGGAGGAATTCTCTTCCACGCCGCATCACGAGGAGGAGGAGGAGGAGGAGGAAGAAGAAGAGGAAGTGGAAGAGGAGGAGGAGGAGGAGCCGATGGAGACCGAAGAATTGGGCGCCGTCGCGGACTCAGCTCCGGCCGCTGATAGTTCGGATGATGATACGAAGAAATGGCCAGGATGGCCAGGCAACAGCGTCTTCAGGCTTATTGTGCCGGTGCTGAAGGTTGGGGGTATCATTGGTCGAAAAGGAGAGCTTATCAAGAAACTTTGCGAGGAGACACGCGCTCGTGTTCGCATCCTTGAAGGGGCCATCGGGACCAATGATCGTATTGTGAGTTTTATTTCCAAATGCGTATTCATGGCTTTCAGATTTTAGGGTTTCTTTTGTCTGCAGTCCTCGTGCTTAATTACTATAGTAAATGGGTCATGTTTAGTTTTTCTTCTTCTCTATCGTTTTAAATTTTTTAGTTTCTCGAGTACCGTATCTTTATTTACCCGAGTAGGAAGATTCAGATGAGTTGTTGAACTGGTTGCTTCTCAAGGTGAGAAGTCCTTTTTTTTTTTTTTTTTTTGTGCCCTTAAATGGAGGTTGCAGCTTCGACCTTGTCATTTTTAAGGCTTAAGAGACATGCTTGGGCCATGTTGGAAGTTTATCTGGAATAAAACTCCGATTGGAATATTTAATGTAGAGCTTTTTGGAATCTTTTTTCTGTGGAGTTCTTGCCTTGCTTTTATACAAATTAATTTGTGCCAAGTCTATTTCCTCAGTTTTTTTATTGATGAAGTTCCAGCCTGATCATGATACTGATGGTTACTGTATATTGAGTGTCTTTTCTGCTTTCTCAGTGGGTAGACACTGAGCTCCATCCTTTGGCCCGTGTAATTTGGTTTGTTTATTTTCGAAGGTTCTTTTAGGGTTTATATTTAGCAAAACATGATACTGTTTTATAGTGTCAATTTGTATTATAAACATAGTTTTATAGCCTTATGCACAATTGCCTAGGAAGCCAATTTTTCTTTCTGTAGGATTGGAATTTTGTGTAATGTTACTTCAAGTATAATTTGAAAACAGTTTGTTTCAGAATCCTTACTAGTTCCTTGCTATTTTTGTTGCTATTCATGGTTGTTCATCTGCTAAGGTAAGCAAAGACATAATTTTCATATTTTCATTCTAATCTGCTTGTGATTTAGATGTGTTTAGCAGATCTCAACAATTTCTTAATGTGACTTTATTTTGTTAAAGTACTTGTGATTAATTTCATAGCGTTGTTTAATGATATGACATAGTATTAAGTGCTCCTCGACAGAGTGTAGGGGGTGCATTTGACCGGAGTGTCTACTGCTAGGTGCAGAATCGGGCTAGGTGCGAACCTCCACGGAAGTCGCAGGCCTTAGACTAAACGCGGGAACAACAACAAGGCTTTGACTAGTATAGAAGGGAGCCTTAAGTGCTGGCCGATCCTTTCTCTATATGGGATTGCCGCTTAACTAGAGTGGGCCCAATCCTAAGTAAGCCTAGATCTATATAGGTGGTTGTTGTAGTGTTTTAGGGCAGCTTTTGTCGTGGGTTTTGTTCGGAACAACCGTTGGCGTCTCCGTTTCTCTCTTCTAGGGTTGTATCTAAGGGTTGAGTGGTGCTCCGGTTGTATCTCTCTTTCTTGGTGTTGATTATCCTTCCTTTACCTCTCAATATCCTTCCCACGCTGCTTCTCGTCACCCATCATTGCTGCGGCCGCTCTTAATGGTCTTTTCTAGTTGCTTTTCTACAGTTCCTGCCGTGACCACCGCCTTCCCATTCTTCTGCTTTGCTGCCATCGCTGTACCAGCCCTTCATCTTCGCATTCTCTGTTGTTCCAGCCCTTCTTCTTTGCTAACATCGCTGTTCCAGCCCTCCATCTTTACACTTGCTACTATTCCAACCCTCCCTCTTTGCTGCCATCGCTGTTCCAGCCCCTCCTTTGCTGTTTCCTGCGTACGTCAACCTTCCCAGATGCCCCTTACCATCTCCCATTGTTGTTTCCCTGCTGCCGCCCTCCCCCTTGTTGTTTCTTGCAGCTTGCAACCTTTCCAACCATCACTACTCGCTGCTNACCATCTCCCATTGTTGTTTCCCTGCTGCCGCCCTCCCCCTTGTTGTTTCTTGCAGCTTGCAACCTTTCCAACCATCACTACTCGCTGCTGCCCCTCACCCACTGCGTAGACCCCCTCCTTGTTGTAATTGCCACTCTCCATCACACCATCCTACCCATTCCAACCATCTATCACCATTCTAATTCACCTAACTCCTTTCATGCTGCATAATCGACCACCACCCCTTTGGGTACAACCTTGTTAAGTTTGTATGTCGTGTTTGTCATTATTTTCTATTTCAATTATCTAAATATAATTCCCTATTTGATGTTAATAATAATATTTGATTTTCCTATTATAGTTTGGTACTACGGTATCATTTGATATCAGAGATAGCCTTACCATAGTTCTATCACAGGGTTACCAAAGTTTCCCACTACCTAACCCTACTCCAATGCAAAACTCTTCCCCTTGTTGATTTTCCAAACCAAACACCAAACAAAATTTTCTTTTCAGCACTGCATCACTCCAATATACCTTCGTCCCCCTACCCAAACTTAAATTATAGCCACGACATTGAGGAGACGATGACCAGAAATCTTGGGAGGAAATTGCACAATGCTGCTTATGAGAAATTCACAAAGAGATGTGCAAGATCATGCAATGGAAGAGGTGCATTGGGAGATTCTTCAGCTGCATTAAAGGTTCGTCGCTGTTGAGAGGATAAAATATGGGGGGTTCACTCGTGGTCACAATGACTTGCCGGATCGAAGTTATGAATTGAATCTCTTCCACTAAGCAAATTCCAGGGATGAATGACCACTACCTCTAAAATTTGGTAGAAAATATCAGATTAAGTTAGGATCTTGAAGTAAAGGTCGATTTATTGTATTTTGACAGTCACAGAATTTAAACAAATTAATTGAGTGGCTTCAGACGGTGAAACTGGTCTTTGAATACATGGATATTCCATCATACATTGTCTAAAGATGAAACAAGAGATGCATCAAAAAGACATACCAACTCATTACAGACAAAACATATTCTCGAGACTTCATGACCCGCAACAAAAAGATCTCAGAAGAGGACCACCCGATTCATTTCAATTAGTTTATATTGAAATTTCGGCTAGTGGATCCCCAAATGAATACCATAGCCCGATATTTGAGAGGGTTGAGGTCGTCTATTTGGAAGATGGTGCATCTGTAATCGTATAGTCACTACTCGATGTCTAGACCCTAGCTTTGAAGGTGGAGTAACAACATCATCATATAGAGTTCAACCCTAGGACAAACAACAAGAGTACACCCAGTGGAGCATACAAACCGACCCCACGTGAGGAGAAATTGTTTAAGAGTGGAGAAAAGATGGAGCTAACCAACATTTCCAAATCCGTCACAACCAGAAAGTGTTTCAATTTCTACGGATTTGGGCTTATTAAATTAGATTGCTCGAACACGAGAATGATCTCTTTCACTAAGCAGGGAGCCGTTGAAGAAATGAAGAGTGATATAGTAGAGGATGATGCCTTTAGAAAGGAGTCCCAACTTTCAACTGAGAAGGAAGAGATGTCAGTGATTCAAGTTGAGCTAATGAGGGAAGTCCAAAATTGCCAAAGATGAGAAGCTTTTGAGCTAATTTGAAAACTATATGGAGTAATTTGAGTATTAAATTCAATTCATTAGTGCACTTACCAACAAATAGACCAGTGGGATGAACCACAACTTTGCAAATCACCTTAGGATCTTTGTGGGAAATAATATTATAGAATGGGATTCATTTCTTTTAATAGAAGTAGTTGTTTCTCCTGATTGGTTATACTTCAATGCGGTCAAAACTTCCATAGGTTTCATTCCAGAGTTATTTTCTCCGGAAATACTTTTTAATCAGATACACTTAGCCGAGGAGTGGAAGAGGCAAATTCTAGTGTCAATTGCTCTAGAGTTATTTTGTGAAAGTCTACGTCGATATGTATCTCTATCTCAGGTTGTGTCAAAGGAGGATGTATACTTAGGGTTTTTTTGGGGTAGCTGCAGCTTATTAAATAATCTGTTGATAAGTTAGATGCAGTGACTGTTACAAATTTTTATTTTTTTGGAAAACCAGACCATTGCCAGAAAGCTGTCACCGCACTTAGATAGATGCAATGTGAAAACGTTATTTTCAAAAATGCATAAGCTGCCAAAATGCAGTTTACCAAAACAGGTCAGGTGCGTTTTTAAAACGCCACCACACCAAATAAGCTGCCCCAAACAGACCCTTAATCTATTAGAATATGCTTTGAATTCTCAACACCTATAGGATTGGCTTTACCGGGAAGTAACAGTAGCTCAACCCCCTTTAATGTGGACCAACTGACACCATACTACGAGGAGCCAGAAGCTTCGATGGATGAGGTTGAAGCTCCCCCAACCCTGGGAAATCATTGCAAGGCATCCACTGTTGGGCACAAAATCGATCCATGCATGAATCATATGCGGGAGTCGCAGACCTTGGACCAAATGCGGGAACAATAATGCCTCGATCGATTCAGAAGGAAAGCCTCGAGGTCCAGCCGACCGTTCCTCTGCATGGGATTGCTACCTAACTAGGGTGGATCCCAATCCGAATGTACCCTAGGTCTATATAGGTTGCTTTTGTGGTGTTTTGAGTTAGATTGTCATGAGTTTTGTTTAGGACAGCCCCGGCGTCTCCATTTCTCCCTTCTAGGATCTTATCCAAGGGTTGAGTGGTGCTCCAGTTGTATCTCGCTCTAGGTGGTGATTATCCTTTCTCTATCCCTCTACATCCTTCCCACATTGCTCCCCGTCACCCGACATTGCTGCAACTGAATAATCATTTCCGCTTGTTTTTCTGCGGTTCCAGCCTCCTCGATGGCCTTCCCCTCACTCTTCTTCACTGTCGTTGCTGTCATAGCCCTCCATCATCGTAGCAGCTGCTGTTCCAGCCCTTCCGCTTTGCTTCCATCGCTTTTCCAGCCCTCCTTCGCTGTCGCTGCTGTTCTAACCCTTCCTCTTAGCTGCAATCACTGTTTCAACCCCTCCTTTCATGTTTCCTGCAGCTGTCAACCTTCCCAGCCGCATCGTATCATCTCCCGTTGTTGTTTCCTTGCAGTCCTTGCAGTTTTTACCTCTCCCTCTTGCCGTTTCCTGCAGTCTACAGCTTTTCCAGCCGCCCATATTCGCTGTCGCCCCTCACTCACTGCACAAAACCCCCTCCATTCTGCAACCACCATTTTCCAACACCCCTTCATACCCATTCCAACCTCCTACCACCACCACCCCCCTTTGGGACACAACCCTTGTTGACTTTGTGTGATGTGCTTATCATTATTCCCTATTTCAATTTTTTGGTTCTTGTTCCCTTTTTGGTTTCATTAATAATATTTGTTACTTTATTATCGTTTGATTATGATTGAAAATATGACACTCAATATAGCACAATCGAGAATAAAAGATTCATGTAGCTGACCCCACTTAATTGGATGAAGGCTTGTTGTTGTTGTAGCATCGTTTGGTTAACTCCGGTATTAGCGCTTTTAAGGATTATTGCAAGGAAATCTATTCAAAATCATCAATGGATGAAGGCTTCTATTGAAGTCGTGAAAAGTTCAATTTTTTATAAGTTACATGATTTAGTTTTATTTGAATAAATATATGTTATATAACTTTATTTAGCGTGAAATTGATAAGTATCGATCAATGTTGTTGAAGTATCAAGTTATACATTGGTCTGATAGGTTCAAGTATATTGAATCTTTCATGTTTAAATATTGAATTACAGATAAACAAATAGTTTTAGAGTCAAGGTGGGGTAGTTAGTGGTGGAGATGCCTCATGAGCACCATTGGATTATATAAATATCATGAAGGCTTAATTTAAGTTTTATAGAATTGCAATTAGACCTGCTTTTTTCATAGATCTAAGAAGGCTAGTAGAGTGTGGAAGAAAAAGAGATGCTAAGAAGGTTGTGGTAAAATTGGAAGGGGATTAATAAAGTAAATTATTATTTTATAGAGGTAGTCAAAGAAACATCTATAGAAGATAAGGTTGTGGAAAATGTACATAGTTGGATTGAGCATAAACAAAGGAGTTTGATGATTCATCAATGTGATAGCTATGTAAAATTTACCTGAAAGGATTAAGAAGAAATTATATAGATCAATGTTCTCATGGCTATGATTTGGGAAAATAAGATTTGGGAAAAATATACTTTTTCAAAATATAGTTAGTGACTGAGGCCAGTGAATATATGGAGAATGGAATGTATAAAGCTAGTGTGAAATAGTTGGAACAAGGCTTATGATGATGAATGCATTCAAACTTAGCTTCATAGGCTCTTAGCTTTTTTGGTTTTCAGAGAAGACAGTACAAATGTTGAACTTAAAGCTGATATGATCCTCTTACACTCATTTTTTATTTGTTGAGAAAGTTCTAGATGAATTTATTGGTGATTATATTATGTTAAAAATATTTATATGAATATATAGCTTATTGAGCACCATAGGATTAGAATATATCCTGAAGACTTAGAATTATGTTTGTCGAGTTAATTTAACTTATTATATTCTCTGAGTTTAAGTTAACATGTAGATTGTAGAAGTAAAAATGCCAAGAAATATGTGGTAAAATTATGAAGGCTTGATTATGTAAAATGATTATATTAGATGCAACTATTGAAAATAATGTTATGAAAAATTGACATATTGGGACTAAACCAAGGTTGTAGATGATGCACCGTAACAGTAGTTATATTAAAAATAATTTGAAAGAATTAGAATGAAAAGGTGTAAATCAAAGTTAAATTGTTACAAATTGGCAAAGTGGTTCACTCAAAATATAGTTAGCATCCAAAAGCATGATTGATGAATGGAGAATGGAATACAGAAAGCGATTGCTAAGTAGTTGGGATAAGGCTCATGATGATGAATGTGTTCAGTTTGGTAGATTCTTACAAGTCTAGAGAAAACAATATAACTTGAAAATTTTAAAAAAATATACTCATCATATGTTCATTTCTTATTTGTTAATCCCTCTCTGGCTTGTCATCACACTAAATTGATTTTTAATTTTGGAGTAAGATTAAAAATGGCACAAGAATTTCAAGAAGTTTTGTATAATCTGTATAAATGAGGCTCCTTATCTAAGGTACCCATGATCCATCAAAATTGATTCATGACCATTTTAATTCCTTGGATGGCACTTCCGGTACAGGTGGATGGCTGTAGCATTGGTTATTTGATGGATATTAGATTTAAAGTCCAATCATAAAATATGCTTATATTTTCTATATTATGAAATCATGCTAGTTATTTATATTGCTAAAAATAGGAATGGGCATGTAATACTCTTAAATCCACTTACCTGCCCTGACTGTTGTACTTGTTCACATGAAATTTTTAGGTGGAGTTTGGCACATGCATCATCAATGAATGAACAAATTTATGTGTACATACTTGTGAACAATTTATTAAAATATTATTCAATCTTCTCATTGAGAAGCACTTTTTTTTTACTGTGATATTAACTCAATGCCATTGATTATTATTTGGTTTTTTGGGGGCTTTGATTTCGATAGCAATTATCTAATTGCTAACACTTGTTTCCCATGTTATTTGGATTCACTATCTCCTTCTAAAATGGTTAATCTTTTTTGTTCTTGAGCGAATGCTTATTCACGTTGTAAAACTGTTGATTGCATAAAGGGTGTTTATAAATTGTTTTTGGATTTTTTTTGGCATGAGCGTGGCATGTCTTACCAACGTCATGATATAATCTCAATTAGAAATGAGACTTCTGTGCATTTATTTTGAAAATGTCATTCTTTTGATCGCCTAGCTGATATTGTCACGTGCTTGTTTTAGAACCGAAATAGTGCATTAATGGGTGAAGTTTTAACAACCTGTGCTCACAGCTTTTGGACTTATTACTTATTTTTAGGTTCTAATATCTGCTAGAGAAGAATTAGACGCAGAAATATCACCTGCCATGGATGCAGTCCTTAGAATTTTTAAACGTGTGAATGGATTAGAAGGGACGCAGGATGGCACAGATTCATCAGCACCTGCATCTACTACATGCTCAGTTCGATTATTGGTGGCATCTTCACAAGCTATTAATTTAATTGGAAAGCAAGGTGTACTGATCAAGTCAATTCAGGAGAGTACTGGTGCAGTCATACGTGTTCTATCTGGAGGTACTTTAAACATTGTGTTCTCATTGACATTAATGGTGTGATAGCTTTGAAAATGTGATGCTGTTCCTATTTTTAACTTTTTAATTTTTTTAAAATTTTCTCTATTTAACTTTTATTGTGCGAAATAGTTGCCATGCATGCTCTTTCTTTTTCCTTTTTTTATTTTTTTTTGAGAATTTGAGAGGTTTGCTGAAGCAGAAATGTGTAGTTACGTATTGAAAGCATCTAGATCATAGGAACTCTGTTTTAGGTTTTGCGTGCTCATCACAGTTAGTATTTGTAAGAATAATAGTTTGAAATGCATTATTAATGCATGAATTGATTATTCATCTTTCTTTTTCTCAAGGGAAAATAAGAATTGAAAGTTCTCCTGAGCTGTTTTATCTAGGGAGAACATGCAAGCATTTATGTTTTTTAATTTGGGGATTTGCATACTTTGCACTCAAACCAATGGTATTTACATATAAAGCACTCAAAATATACCCATGTTCTCAAATATAACATTTGGTTAGGGGACTGAATCAGTTTGTTTCATTTTGTCAAAATAGGCATCTAGGGATTGTTCTCATCTACGCACTCTATTACCATCTACACATTCCTGCTCTCTCTTTCTCATAAACTTGTTTGCTCCAAGCAATCCTCTACTACTTTTTTCCCTTTTATACCCTAAGTTTGCTTGGCTCATCCGCCCAACTTGCTCACGCAAGGATTTTCCAACTCAATGGCTAAACTTGGTTGCTCCAAGCAGCCCTCTACTCCTTGTCGCGCCCTTTCCTGGTTAACCTAGTCACATCAGGATCTTTCTGCTCAATGGACAAGCTTGCTTGATTCTGGTTAAGCCGCCATTCAATTCTCCAAAATGGTGAAATGCATAACGAACAGTACTAGTGAGAAATGTTCCAAAAAGAGAAACATATTAATATGTGCAAGCCATGAGGTAAAGAAGAAAACTTTAGAAGTCCAGAAACTATCTATATTAATCAGCAATATGTAATGAAGAAATCATTGTTAAAACAATCATCACCAATATTAAGGGCTGCACCCAATAACAGAATATACAGTTGATTTTTAGCTAATGAACTAAGAATTAATGCCATAGATACGTGTTTGAAGAAACAAGGACTGGTACCCATCAAGAGGCGTCAAAATGCCAGCTTACAGCTAAAATCACTTGGATAAACATCCTATGTTGAAACAATAGCCAACCACTTCGCAAAGGATATTCTAGCAAAACTCTATTGCAAATTAATGTGATCTACATTCGTAAATTCTTACGTGAAGGACAAAAAAAGGATCCATAAGTAACACAGATAATAACTCCCAGACAAGAACAGTAGAATGAGGAAGGCTTGGAAATCCACACTGGTAACTATTTACCAACATAAGGATTATCAGAAAGCAGGGTTTAGGGTTTAGGATTTAGGATTCATGAAAAAATATATATTATTTTCAAAATGAACATTTAGACAAATGAGGTAGAGAGGAGAGATACTTCAGAAACCGGATTTCGAGATAAATTCAGGCTCCAGATAAAAGAGAATTCTTTGCCCAAAATAGTTCTTGAAGTTCATACAATGAAAATTATCGAAGGCCCAAATGAAGTAGTGAATAAAAAAAAATCTTTATGAAAGATTTCTAGAAATTAACCAATAGATTTGGAACAATAATGAAACCAGTAATTTATGGCAAAAAGTTGGGCAAAATAATTTGATGAGGTGAAGACCCAACAAAAGCAATTAGAACATGACCCGAGAAGTTACGGAAAAGGCTGCCAAGCCACAATTCTAAGCTGCATCCAATACATTTGGATTAGCAGTAGATTTGCAAACTGTGAAATAAGCAGCAGTTTAATACATGGCTACAGTTACTTTATCAAGGCAAATTGATAAACCAAAATTTGATCTTAACACAGTAAACATAAAACTCATGATTGCTTGGTTTCATCTAACCATATGAAATTTCCATTCATTTTCTGATCAATTCTATGGTCATCAATGTGATTTTCTTCCACAATTTTATCTTCTTTGAGAAGTGTAAATAATGCATTGCAAGTTACATCTTTAGTGCACTGGGCTTTCTTGGATATAACCCCTTATTGAAGATGATTAATTGGAGCTCATTTTTAATGATCCAGGATCTAGATATTACATCACTGTAACTAAAGAATAATCGCCAAAATAAATAAAAAAACTAAACAAACAAAATACTTATTAAAGAATTGTAGAGTGCATCAAATGCACATTCAACTCATTTCCTTTTTCTCTCTTCAGATACATAAAAAAAACTACAGAAAATGGAAGAGAATAAGATAGATAGTATTCATTTATTTCTTTATCATTGAGTTTTAGTATGGTTACTGAATCTTTTGTATAATTTTGCTCTTCAGAAGCAAATATATCTTTTATTCATACTCATTTAAGTAACCTTGTTCTTTATTGCAATCTCCGTTCTTTTAGGCCAGAGAAAAGTTTATCAGAAGAAATGCCTGCAGCTTAGAAAAATCGATGCCAAAGGATCTTGTTCACATAATTACGTAGAACTTGGGCTGTTGTGAAAGACTGATATGCCAAAATATTGATTCCCTAATAACCATAGAAACAATACCCATCAGAATCCAGAGCGTCATGTGGAGAACAAGTTAGAGGAATTTCTTGAAAATTAGAGATTTTTTTTAAAAATATTTCCCAGGATCATCGCTTGAAAAATTAAACATTATCATTCAATTGACGAAGCAGTGGGATGGAGAATTACATAAAAGAAAGATTTATGGTCTTGCCAAAGAATTCGATTCAAGGATTGTCACATTGCAGAAAACCAAGAATAGAATTCTAGAGTTCATTTATTGATGATAGCTTGGCTTCATCTAACCATAGGAAATATTCGGTCATCTTCTGATTAATTCTATGGGCATCAATGAAATTTTCTTCCAGAATTTTATCTTCTATGACAAGTGTAATAATACATTGCAAGTTACATGTGTAGTGCACTTGGCTTTCTTGGATATAACCCCTTATTGAAGATGATTAATTGGAGCTCATTTTTAATGATCCAATATTTACAGATTGCATTGCTGCAACTAATAATAATCACCAAAATAAATAAAAAGTCTAAACAAACATAATACTTATTAAAGAATTGTAGTGCGCATCAAATGCATATTCAACCCCTTCATTTTTTCCTCTTCAGATATATCAAATAACTGCTGCAAGTGGAAGATAATAAGATAAATGGTATTCATTTATTTCTTTATCATTGAGGTTTATTATGGTTACTGGACCTTGTGTATAATTTTGCTCTTCAGAAGCAAATATATATTTCATTCATATTCATTTAGGCAACCTTATTCTTTATTGCAATCTCCATTCTTTTTTGGCTAGAGAATAGAGTAGACAAATGTGTCAGAAGAAAGGCGTGCAGCATAGAAAAGTCCATACCAAAGGCTCTTGTTCACATCACATAGAACTTGGGCTGTTGTGAAGACCGACATGCCAGAATATTGATTCCCTACGAATGATAGAAACAATACCCATCAAAATCCAGAGCGGCAAGCGGAGAACAAGCTGGAGGAATTGCTTTAAAATTAGCTATCTATTTTTTTCCTTAAATTATTTCAGGATCACCACTTGAAAATTAAGCATTATAATTCCACTGACAAAGCAGGGAGAGGAAGAATAACATAAAAGGAAGGTTGATGGTCTTGCCAAAGAATTTGATTCAAGGATTGCCACATTGCAAAAGAAAAGAATAGAATTCTGGAGCTCATGTATTGATAGCTTGGCTTCATCTAGCCTATGAATAGGGCTGTCAAAACGGCATGTTGTTCACGAAGAACTCGTGTTTGACTTTTTCGCAAATTTAACGAGCTGAACACGAACAAAGATTTGTTCCTTCATGTTCGGCTCATTTTGACTCGAAATATTACTTATCAATTATATATATATATATATATATATATATATATTGATGAGCAGTATTTTTTAAAAATTAATTGACTACAAGACTACAAAGATTTATAACCAATTAGAAGTATTAATTAAAAAAAATAGAATAAAAATTATTAAATTAGATTCAAATGATGTTTTAATATAAACAATAATTTTTAAATCTTACCCCAACCCTTAACATCTTATGGCTACGTGATTAGGGTTGTGAAAACGACTCTTTGTTTGTGAACAACTCTTGTTCGACTCGCTAAGCAAACGACCCGAACAAGGACACACTTTTTGAGCTTGAAATATAAACGAGTCGAACACTGAGCCTGGGCTCGCTCGTGTTCGGCTCATTTACACCCCTACATATGAAATATTCAGTCCTCTTCTGATCAATTCAATGGGCATCAATGAAATTTTCTTCCACAACTTTATCTTCTATGACAAATGTAATTAATACATTGCAAGTTACATCTATAGTGCACTTGACTTTTTTGGATATAACCCCTTATTGAAGATGATTGATTGGAGCTCATTTTTAATGATCCAATATCTACATATTACATAGCTACAACTAAAAATACTCACCATAATAAATAAAAAGGCTAAGCATTTACGACTAAAGAATTGTGAAGTGCATCAAATGCATATTCAACCCATTTCCTTTTTTCTCCCTTCAGATACATCAAATAACTGCAACAAGTGGAAGAGAAAGGTAAATAGTGTTTATTTATTTCTTTATCATTGATGTTTAATTTGATTACTGAACCTTGTGTATAATTTTCTGCTTCAGAAGTAACTATATCGTTCATTCATACTCATTTAGGCAACCTTATTCTTTATTTCAATCTCCGCTGTTTTTAGGCTAGAGAATAGAGTAGACAAATGTATTAGAAGAAATGCCTGTAGCTTATAAAAATTGATGCCATGAGCTCTTGTTCATATACATTACATAGTACTTGGGCTGTTGTGAAAGACCAATATGCGAGAATAATGATTCTCTAGGAACCATAGAAACAATAACCATCAGAATCCAGAATGTTAAGTGGAGAACAAGTTGAGGAATTGCTTGAAAATTAGCATCTTTCCTTAAAAATTGTTTCCCAGGATCACCGCTTGAAAAATTAAGCATTATCATTCCATTGCCAAAGCAGGGAGAATATGAATAGCATAAAAGGAAGGTTGATGTTCTTGCCAAAGAATTTGATTCAAGAATCTCCACATTGCAGAAAACCAATAATAGAATTCTGGAGCTCAAGCTATCTAACGAAGTTGGCTGGGTGAAGAAATGTGCAATAGATTTGGAGGGACTTCTGCTTTTGTTGGATGATGGACGGAGAAGAGAGATGTGATTTTAGGTGCAACAGGGGAGGGTGGAGAATGGAGGCTCTGTGCAAGCTTGAGTCGGAGAGGGACAAAGCTTAGAGATGTTTTGCCGGTAGAGATACCACATTGAATCGGAAGGGAAACGCTGAGCAGAAGTTTATGGCGGAGAGGATCACTTAACGTAGTGATATTTGAGGACCTGAGTATATTCTGGGCGCATTATATATAAATAGATAAGTTTTGTTGTGGGATATGTAAATCCCGATGTTTTGAGTGCTATGTATGTTAACGCTTTTTTAAATATTAGCTATGGTTTTTTTGTTTGTGTCGTGACAATTTCAAACCCATCTTCCACATAGTTGAATCTAACGAGAAGACCATGTGAGCAATTTTATTACAGGAATTTACCTGAATTTGAAATTTTTATTGATTTATAGTAAATCTTATTTCTAATTTTGAAGAGAATCACAGCTATGCCTTTTTTGTTTGTAGATGGTATAATTGCCGTTTGTTTTCCTTTTTATTTTTGTTAAAAATATATTGTTTCTGAATGATTTTTTATCAGATTTTTTATTGTGAACTTGAACTTGAATGAAGTCCAGCATTTTATCCATATCATATTCACTCGTTTGTCTGAGTAATTGTGGAAATGTTTAATCTGGATTCTACTCCATGTGATTTTTGTGATGATGATTATGTGAGGCTAATTGTCACAGATCAAATAAATAGAATTTTAACTAGCATTGAAAATGATATATTTTTTTTTTCAAGCTAATTTTTTTACCCGAGTATTTTGTGGCACTCTGATTCATGTTTTATAAGAATGATTGGCTATTTGCTATGCAGACAAGCATGCAAAGTGAACATTTCTAGGTGCTGCATGAATTTCTATGTATAGATGTCATATGAACAAGTTTTTTGCGCTAATACCATACAGGCTTGCATGGCTATTCTTGTAATATATTTTTTTTCTCACTAGATGAACTTCCATATTACGCAACTGGGGATGAGAGAGTTGTAGATATCCATGGCGAGACTCCGAAGGTACTAAAAACACTTGAGGCCGTTTTGGGGCATCTCCGGAAGTTTTTGGTTGATCACAGTGTACTGCCTCTATTCGAGAAAATTGTAAGCATGTATTGCATTTGTTTAGTTTGTATTTGGATGGTATTTTGACCAAATAAACTGGTTTTTATTTATTTATTTATTTGTTTGATGTTTCATTGTAAACTTGCTCGTCACCTTCAGCCAAAAAATTCAGCTACTCAAGACCGTGAACCTGAAGAATGGAGTAACAAGACACAGTCCTTGATGCATTCTTCGCAAGCCGTAATTGGCAATGACTATGAGCTCCCTGGAAAGCGAAGTTCTCTATACCATGATCATGAACCTCAAGCGGATTCTCAGTTTCAACGCAGTAGTCTTTCATTATATGGGCAAGATCCTTCGCTCTCTGCGTTGAGGTCATCCGGGTCGGGCCTGGGTCGTAGTGGCGGTCCTTTAGTTACTCAGGTTTGTGTTATGTTTTATGCCTTCTTTCCCTTTGGGTTGACCTGCTATTTTAAGTTATATCGGCATGGTGATTGAGATGCAAATCTGAGCAAATGTTGCATGGTTTTGTTCATGAAGGGTTCATTTGGAATCAATTTTATTTTTTGATTCTGTTTTTGCTTTTATTTTTTATTTTGTTTTAAAAACATGTTTGTTTAGTGTATTTTTTGCATGTTTTATTTTTTACTTTTAAAAATGGTCAAAGCAACTTCTGTGGGTTTTTAAAAACAGCCATTACAACCAAACATGTTTTATTTTAAATTAAAACGTTAACAAAACAAAATAAATAACAAAACAAAATAAATAACAAAACACAAAAAAACAAGTGTTCCCAAGTGCCCCCAAGTAAATTTTAGATGTCTTGTTGTCATTTATATTTATGTTTTCTTGTGCATGTTTTTAAATAAATGTTTAATGGTATGTGTTAATTGCATCAAATTCCCTCAGAACATTGGATGGTTGATGGTTACAATACATCTTAAAACATGTGAAAATGCACGTGCGTCAAATGCACATACTTATTGTGTATGTACGTGTATGTATATGTATTTGTGTGATTTATTTGTATTATTATGAAAGTAGGTGTATGTTAGATAATTTTAGTTTCAAATGAATTGATGGGATTTCTTTGTAAACGGGAATGAGATACATGCAGGAGGTTAGGACCTCATTTGGCATCTCTTTTGTTGCATGTTTTTATTTTCATTTTTTTTTTGTGAAATTCACATATGTAGCACAAAATTCTTATGTATTTACATATCTCTCACAACTAAGCTTACATGTTTACATTTATAGCATTTTGGTGTTTTAAGCCTATGCATAAAAAAATGTGTATTTCACTTTTAAAAGTGGTAATGATGCTATTTTTTGTGTGATAATTAAAGATTTGAGTGCTTTGTGTGTAAATATGAGAGTTTAGGTGTGAGATGTGTAAATGCATAAGAATTGTGTGCTATGTATGTAAATGCTCCTTTTTCTTTTATTTTTGAAAATATTTTTATTTGTTATAATTTTTATATGCTTTCTTTTTGTTAAAAAAAAATATCTACATGTTTTTAAAAATAGTTAGAACAACTAGAAAATATTTTAAGTGTTTTTAGAAATAACTATTTCAACGAAACATGATTTCATTCAAATCAAAGCACAAATTAAAAAAGATAAAAGAAAAAAAAAATGTTAAACATAAAATTAAAGTGACCCCATGTGAGGATAACATGAGATAAAACTAAATGGCCATTTGAATGAGTTTGGGTTATGTTGATAGGGGTTTAAGTTCATATTTTAGCTAGTTCTCAATCTAGATGTGGTCGATTCCTTTTCTATATATATTTTGCTATATTTCTTTTCAGTTCTGCATTGATTATTGTTCGAGTTTTCTATACTTTTTATCACTTTGCCTGTTGCCTTCCTGTGGATTTCAGGTGACACAGACCATGCAGATACCATTGTCATATGCGGAGGATATCATTGGTATTGGAGGGGGCAATATAGCATATATTCGCCGTACGAGTGGGGCGGTTCTTACTGTTCAGGAAACTAGAGGAATACCCGATGAAATTACCGTGGAAATCAAAGGCAGCGCCTCCCAAGTACAAATGGCACAACAGCTCATTCAGGTAAATGCACACATCTATTTATTCGTAATCTTGGTTGATAATATTTTTCTTGAAAAGTTCTTAATTATGGTTTAAACTTTACTCAGGAATTTATTGCTGGACATAAAGACCCATTGCCGAGCAGCTATGGAAGCCTTGATACAGGCTTGAGATCATCTTATTCTCATCTCGGGAGGTCTGATTATTCATCTTCACTCTCGGCATCATCGCTCGGCGGATATGGAGCTTCAGGACTTGGCAGCTACGGGAGCTACAGGTTTTAGATTTTATGGATGGCTAGCTGATTACTTGACTGCTTATAATGTTACTTTATCCACTCGAATGATGCTCATTGGAATGTTCCTGTAAAAAAAATTCGGAAATGAGTGTTATATTTGACTGAAATCTGCTGAGAACTCCCTGGTTTTCACATCTGAACCCTCTTCTAGATATGAATGTTCTTATTTCTAGGTGTATTATGTAATTTGGATGTCTTTGCCTTGAACATCTTTTTGATCAAGTGATTTCCTTATGGTACTTTTTTTGAGAATGAAGAGCATTAATTTGCAAAATGTGAGGCTCTGACACGTGATTTTGGAGAAATAACCATTAGTGTGGTATCCCATGTGTTTTTGAACATAGCGGCACTTAAATTGATGTGGTTTACTTGCACCTATGATTTTTATGCTCACTGTTCTTCGGTCACTGGCAATCTTATGTAGACATGAAGATTTATAACCCATATATCATGTAATTTTATCAGTTTATTTTCATCGGATGTTTTACATCAAGCAATAATATCTGCCCAAGCTTATTTTATTTCTGTTTGCACACGCCTGTGATGATGGTTTTCAGAAAGAAAGGTTTGTTTTATTTATTTATCTTTATTTTATCAAGTTGGTTTATATGATTTAATATGATTTTGGTTTGATTCTCTTGAGGTTTTTTTATTCTTTATTTTTTATAACTTTGAATATTTGAGTCTATGTTCAAGAGTTAAATATTATGCTTCATAACATTCTAGATGGCGCCATATTCATATAAATTAAAACTTAGGAAGATTGACATACATACACTCAATTCCTATGGATTTACATATCTAACATCTAAATTTCAACAACCACCCGCCAGAAAACTTGGAAATCCTGGACTGAATTCCATCAATAAGCTTGAATTCTAAGCGGACAATAAGGGAAAGTTACATGCATTTACTTACGTGTTGGCATGCTCGTAAGACTTTGCGGAAACAATAGTAGTGTTTTTACTGTTTATGATGATCCTGCAGTAGATTACCGGATAGAAATTTTTTGGGTTTTTGTAGAGATAGTTTTGGACAAGTTGCTCATGGAGGTATGGGCTTGGGTTTGGGTTTTCGGTGTGTCGGTGTGTATTAGCTGCAGGTTGCTTCATTGTAAATTAAGGGACATTACATGCATGTCAAATATTACGTACGTATTCACATATCTAACACCTAAACGTTCATATTTTTTAAGTGTAAATTAATGGACATTTTACATGCATGCGGCATATTACTTTTCACATATCCAACACCTAAACATTCATATTTACATGCATACCACTCAAATATTTAACATCACATCAGAAAAATCACTATTGTTATTTGTTTTAAGAAGTGAAATATAACTTTTCTGCTTGCAACCATTTGTTTCAATTCAATTTGCTTTTATTTTCAGGTAAATTTTTTAGGTAACAATTTACAAATTTTATATGCAGTAGGTTAATATTTTGGAAGATTTACATAATTACCCTTCAATTCATATTATTTACGTACTACACCTAAACTTTAATTTTATAATATTTGCCATTTTAACTGCATGAGAAGCTGCATTTCACTTTTTGAAAATTATAATATTGCTATTTTTTAGGCGATATGAATGATTTGGACGTTATAAATTTAAAAGTAAAAGTTTGGGTGATAGATATGTAAATACATAGCAATTCGGTGGTATATAAGTAAATGCCCTTAATATTTTGTCCAGTATTCTCTTAGTGCAGTATCTTATCAGTAACAATGCAAGATAATCTCGGGTAGAATTCCTGCTTAATGTTGAATAAATTCTTCGAGCCCTGAGCATTTTATCTGCTGATGTTGTGTATTGATGCTTGCCCCACATAAGTGCACAAGTGAAATGATTTGCCCTTATTCTAGTTTAGGGAAATTTAAAAATATTTGAATTCAGAATGAATAATATACATGTTTGTTGCATAAACTAACTGAAAGTATTTGTCCAACCGCCATTTCCGTTTCCAAATAATGATTTATTCATCTAGTCTTTATCATTCCCATGATTTAAAAATCTTACGTTCGTGCCATCCCATCATGCAGTTTAATATAACATGATTTATTGTAATTTCAATTATAGGAAATGCTGTCTTGGTTTCTCAAAACAAGCTACTGTAATAGATAGCGGGTCTTAATATCGATGAATATGTTTTAGTCATCTTAAGGTTGTAATTTAAAGCTTTGTAAAAGATAAAAAATTATTATCATATATTGGGAGGTGTCATTAATTTTTCATAATGTTATAGAGTATCTTATTTTATGATGAGTTTGATCGAAAGGTCAATTGTCATGTGACTTTTGGCCTGCTGTTTCTTTATTTTGGATGGTGGGGGCAGGGCCAAATTCTAGTCCGAGTTAGGGGTTAACGGTCAGAATTAATGATGGAAAAAAATGAGTTGTTTGATTTGCTGCCAAAGGAGTGCTCTTTTTTTTTTAGCGGGAGTTTAAAGAGTCTGGATGTTTGTCGGATGAATTTTAAATACAATGTAAAATGTATTTGGAGTTTGTTAGACGAGTGAAATTTATACATGTTTCTTTGTGTAAAGTGTCGCTCGCCATTATTGATCCTTGCTGGCATGCCTTCACCTGCTTTTCTATCGACTAACAAGGCATATCTTGCTAGTCGCTAGGGCTGTAATAGGTGTAATAGGGCCTGAGTCCTCTAATTAATGATGCACATGAATAGATTAAAGAGATTTTCATTATCTCCGTTTACTATCCAGTGGAATCAAAGTCAAGGAACGGCTTGGCAGAATCAGTGGGGAAAGAAGATGCCATGCTTAAGATTTGGCTTGATTGATTTATAAGTTGTTCTTGTTAAGTTTGAACTTGAGACGAATTTCAAAAATATATTTATGCATGGTCTTTTTAAAACTTTTATTGTTATTAACAAATGGTTATCATTCTAAATACTTAAATTAGTAGTTAATAATAAGTAAACAACATAATAAATAAGGAATAAGTTTTATTGTAATTAAATAATACAGATAAGTATTAATAAATTTGTTCATTAAATCAAAGAAAATTAAAAAAAAAATTATTTGATGGATATGTATATTAATAATTGATATTAAGTTATAATATGTTATTAGTAAATAATTTTTTATTAATTAAATTTTCTTTCAATAATATATCGTATAAGTATAGTGTATTTCACGAGTTACTTGTTAAGCAACAAATAAGTCTTTTCATAAATATTAACAATTGAGATGAATTATGTTCAGATTTGATTCATTTGAATTCTAAAATTTTAAAAATATTAAATTTATTTTTTTACTAATTTTAGCAAACATGTTTGAGTATTAATCATGCCCAATTAGAGTTGTTCATCAAAGTTGATGAATTATTTATAGTCCTATCAGTCACCACGAGTTGACAACTACTCACCATTGTCAATTGTAGCTGCAACTCATCACCGTTGGCCTCTAACGACTAACCGCTAACATGTACACCTATATGCAACCTTGATGCCGCCGCACATACATGCTTAACATGGAATTTGTAAACCAAACAACTTTGATATATTCCAATAACAATACATTATTTTTACATTATATTATTTTAGACAGCATTAATTGGGAGGTTTACACATCGTAGCACAACATATTCTTATGTATTTACATGTCTCACATCAAAATTCTCATATTAACATACACAGCACTCTAACGTTTTAAATCTATGCATGAAGATGTATATTTCACTGTTACAAAATAATAATAGTGGTATTTTTTATGTAGTACTTAATATTTACGGGCTGTGTGTAAATAGAAAACTTTGGGTGTGAGATAGTGTAAATACATAGAATTATGTGCTATGTATGTAAATGCCCCAAAATTTAAATACTATTTAGAAATTAATATTCTATATGTTAGCCATCCCAAAAATTATTAAAATACATTTTAGAAGAAAATCATATTTAGTTGATACGAGTTTTTAACTCGTAATCAATTTTATTAATTAACAAACAAATTTATAGTTCAATGTTTGATGAATCGGAGAAAATATTAGGTCACAATTCCGGATCATCCGAAGTCCAATAAAGAGGCACCACGTGTAAGGTGGACCCATCACAAATAGTATTGGTCCACTGTTACATTGTGATTGGTCCACTTTAGGACTCCGGATGCATCCGGAGTCTTTGACTTAAAATTTTCTCGATGAACTGGTTTATGTGCCGCTAGCTGTCTTTTATTTATTTTTTAAAAATTCAGTGAAAGCCCGATAAGAAAAGAACATAAGGTTTAGGTTTATAACCAAATGAAACTAAATTGGAAGATTCATATACTTATCACTCAATTCTTATGCATTTACATATCAAACTCCTAAATTTCAATATTTACATACAGGTCACCTTTTAAGGTGATATTTTTTATGGAGTCTGAAAGATTTAGATGGTATGAATATAAAAAATAAGGGTTAGGTTTAAGATATATAAATGCTTAAGAATTGGGTGGTATGTATGTAAATCTTCCTTTTAAATAAATAATAAAAAAATGAAGACTTACATATATATATACCGCTCAATTCTTATGTACTTACATTTTGTCATATAATTTTTTATTTTTACATATATACGACATTATTTATGTATCAAAATGTGTATCTCACCTTTTAAAAGTTTGGGTAATAATAATTTTTATGTGATATGAAAAATTTATGTGATAAAATGTAAAAACAAAAGTTAACTATTAGATATGTAAATATATGAAAGTTGGGTGGTATGTATGTAAGTAGCTCTAGGAAAATTTGCAATGAGAAAATCAAGTAAGAAGATCTTTGAATAATCACACCTAAATTTTCCATTGTTTGATAAAAAAAACTGAATAAAGAAACAAGCAAATGACCAAGAGTGTTAAAACCATTGAAATAACCAAAAAAAAAAAAAAAAAATATGAGATTAGGTGAAATAACTCGAAAATCATTAAGTTGGGCTTGTCTTGATCTTTTATAAGATTGTAGGCAGATTGACTAGCATTGAGTATATGTGTGCAAATGGAGTGTGTGTCTTAAGTGTAGACGTAGTTTTGCGTTTGGATTTCAATAGTAATGCACCACCTATTTCTTTGCTCGGATTTACTAAGCGTGATTTTAAAAAAAATGTAAAATGTGTGATTTTTATAGGGTGACCAAACCCAAACCAAAATCAACTCGTAAAATGAAAAAGTCCATTTAGAAACCCACCCCACCCATTTTGCTTTTTTGTTTCAAGTATCAAGGCTTTCAATTTGTCTCGAGTCTCCGCGGTATAGGGTTTTCTGTTGTGTCTCTACTCTCCGAGACTTTTTCCTTCATTTCGTCTTCACGTTTCAGGTTAATAGAGATGAGTTTAGTTTTCATTGAAATTATAACATTGTTTAGTATTGTTTGATCTTTTGTAGTTTGAATCAATGTATTTTGATATTGATTTTTCATGTTGAACCCATTTGTAGTACTTTTTATTGTTTGTATTAATGTTATTTTCATATTATAAGTTTTAATTTCTTTAATACATGAGAGGAACAGAAGATATGTTTCATTAGCGTTTAGAGTAAACACAATACCTTTATATGTACCACCAAAATACCAACAAATAACCGTTACAATTCAACCGTAATACTATCAAGATATAACCAAAATACAATAATAATACCACTGCAATGTTAACACAATATCACCATAATAGCACCACACGATCACAATAATGACATATGAATACCACTATAACAACACTATAAAATTACCACAATACCGTCATAATACCATTGTGATGGTATTATGCTGGGTTTTGATGGTATTGTATTGATTTTGTGGTGGTAATAAACACTATCAAATCAAATACAATTTTTTTTCCAATACTAAATCATGATTATCTATGATTCAAGTAGAAAAATATGAAGCTTTTCATTGAACAAATGAGACAAAATGAATATGATGGAACATGTTTCTCCATTACATAAGGTTTTGACATGTAAATAATTAAGCAATGAAAAATAAATACAACCATACTTTATCCCTATTTACCTGAAAAATCTCTATCCTTTTCCTCTTCTTGTTATTGCTTTCCTTGCTTCCATTGTTACATTTATTTTATTTAAAAATTTTACACAAACAAATACATGAATTTGCATGAATTCACACGAGTTTTCCCGAAAAACTCACACTTTACTAATTTTTTAGTCACGCTGAATAAAATACTTGACAAGCTCTGCGAGACCGCCGGAGACGAATGGAGTCGCTCAAAGCGAGTTATGGCTCGGACTCCGACTCTGATGGTCCCCCTCGAGCAAGCGAGAACACGAGAGTGGCTCCGAGGCCGACCTCAAATCCTAAGGAGACAATTCGCCTGCCTCCGCCTCCCGTCGACCTCCTCCAACCCCAAAATTCTTTAGGTTACTCCACCTTTTTAATATTTGTCCGATCATTTTACGAACTGTGATAAGTATGATAGTTTAATCAAATATCCTGATCGCCTATGAACACGAACAAGTACTTAGTGTGATGATTCATCTTTGGGTTTTCTGATTTTACTTAAAGCGTGTTCGTTGTTTGTATCTTTTTTTTTTTTGTGTTTGAGAATCTAAAGTAAAGTTGTAATTTTTTTTTTTTATGTTTGCTAGAGATTTGCTGAATAATTTTAATCTTTATTGACAAAGCAGAGTCGGTTCAGTTTCTGTGGGTTATTTCGCAATATCTTAATACTTCGAGTGACATTTAAACTATTTAAGAAAAAGGGGGATATTCATAAGCTATAAGCTGATAAAAAAGCTAGATTTAACTGGATAAGATAAATGCTGTAAACTGCACTTCAATCCTATTTTCATTCTATAATTGTTTGCTTTTCAGGCAAGTTTTGTTTATCCTGCCTCAATTACAAATTTCCGTTGTTTTTTGTTTTTCAAGAATGCTGAAGAGTAATCAAGACTGCGTAATGCTGTACAGATTTTACGTCTTGCCAAGGAAACCGTGTTAGGAGCTTCCCACATGTTCAAGGAAACTATGCACTACATATTTTCATCCCAGGTTTTCCCGCTTATTTATTTTTTTTGAGAAATTTACATACATACTGCACAATTCCTTTGCTTTTACATATCTAACACCTAAAGTTTGATATTTTCATTTATAAAACTATGGTATTGTGAAACTATGCATGAATAGGTGTGCTGCAGTTTTAAAAAGTTAGTAGTAGTGGTACTTTTGATGTGATATTAAAGATTAGAGTGTTATGTATATAAATATGAAAGTTTATGTGTCAGATATGTAAATAAGAATTGTGTGCTATGTGTGAAAATGACCGTTACATTTTTTGTGTACTCCATTCAATTTACTTGATATATGTGAGACCTACTTAGGTCAATGGGTTATCCATTGCATTCTTATGTGAAAAAATTATTCTTATATATGTTTGTTGCATACTCATTACATTTTTCAATCATATTCAGTTGCCTTTCTCATGTTACTTTTCCTGGCAGATGTTTATAAATGTTTGGCTTTTGTTTGAAAAGTTCGAAAATAATTGCTTGATATAAGAAAGGGTTCAAGTTGACTCTTGTGAATGAAATAAATATACAAGTCACATTATGGAAATATATGAGGGTTTTGGGGTGCTAAAATGATGTTGGATATGGATTGATTAATTTACAAGAAATAATAAGCACATAAATCTCAAATTGCTTTAATGAAGGTCATAATGGTTCAATAAAAAACTATTCAAAATCACTAAGTGGGTTAGTTAAGGCTAATGTAACTAATTGAAGTTACTATATATCTTAGAGCATTTATTATGAATTTATTCACAGAATAGTTAAATTAGGCTCAAATTTCCATGAGAAAAGGGGTGGATTTATATTCCATGACCCCTTTTATCTTTTTATGCTGTTATCATCTATCGTAAAACCCACTTATTGTAGTTTGTTAAGATCCGGTAGTCATGAGTGCCTTCGCCATGCAGATTTCGTGTTGCCAAGAGGATCTTTAGGTATTGGCTTGGTGATAGTACTTTAATAGTTTTTGGTACAAGGCTATTGTTGCATGCACCTAATCTCAACTTTACCACAAAATGCAACCTTTTTCGCTTCCTCTATAAGTTTATATCTTATCCTTGTTATATTTTCTATATATCTTTGCAAATAGAATAGTCACAGATAGTCTCATGCGCCTCATCTACATCACTAATGGCTTGAGTTCAATCAAAATCCAACTTGTGTGAAATTTGAGGTTGACTATTTCTCGCAATGTAATTATCACTGTGCATGACACATTATTTCTCTATCTCCACGTTCGTGAATCCAATGTTGACATGGCATCCTATGCATACATTTTTTTCATTGAGGGTGCATTAGTCCTTAGCTTTTACACGCTCCTCATTTTATTTCGGTAACTCTTGTTACCATTCTATCACATGATTTACTAGGAACTATATATATATATATATATATATATATAACAGAAATAAAAAATCTTAAGCAATGCATCGATTAAAATTATCATTACCGAAAAAATTAATTATTGCCATTCCTTTCATATCTCTTGCTCCAACATGACGTGATTGTAATTGCCAAATTGAAGTGCCCTTCTAGAATTGAAAATCAAGGTAGTTTCATTTAGCGCTATGCTAATTCAGGAATTGAACTAAATACTATTCATGTGACGTTTATGGAACATATTCAAAAAGTCAATTGACTAACCTAATATAAAAAATTTTAGAAGTCTTTGTTCATTCTAGTTTTAAATTTGGTATGTTCTGTCTTGAATTAAATATATAAATCCTGAGATGAAGAAAGGGGGCGTGCAATAGGAGATGTGGTTGCGAAGCAAGTTGGTAATTGTGGAGGTGTTGGCTATGGAGAAGACAATGAACATGATGCCTTTGAGAATAAAAAATATTAATAAGATGGTAAAAATTAATACAACCAACATATTTAAGTGCAATAAATTTGAAGAAGAGGCCAACAAATGGTGGCATCATGCTTGTTGGTAGCTGAAAGAAGGCGATTGGTGATAACAATAACGACGTTTACCAAAGATGACAATGTCAACCTTCTTTATTTTACTAACAAAATGATGATGATGGTGATGTTGATATTGGGGATAATTGGTCTGGAGTAGATGCTAATAATCACTACGGAGACCTGAATGAGCAAGTAGGAGAGATTTTAGAGGTTTAATAGAGAAGTTTGTGTTGTGAGATAAGCAAAGGTAAGAACATTTCAAAGATGAAACTAACTAGGGACATTAAAATCACATATTATTTGTCAGTTGTTTGAATATTGTGGGATATTCATGAGAAAGCTAGTTTGAATTGGATTTGGGTATCTATTGGATTCTAAAAAGCTCACCTGGCTCAAGAATAATGCCATAATAAATGTTTTAATAATCAAGTTAATGGAATAAAGCATTACTCAGAAATTTCTTCACATGGAGGAATATAATCTAAGGCTTTCGTTGGGTGCAATTGTATATTATTAATTTTCACTTTAGATCATGAGAGAGAACAATCAATGAGGGAGAGTTATGAATGTTTACGTCAATTTAATGATGCAATGGTTTATATTATTAGATTGACCTCATGCAATCATATTGTAAAATTGTTGTTGCTCTCCTGTTTATATGGGATGGATGATATATCTGTTAAGGTTGTGGATGATGCTAGACCATATAAAGCTCCAATATTTTTGATGTATGGTGAACCCCGATTTAAATAGTCGAAAAACAAACTATATTTTGGCCTTTTGACTTGAGAATTCTTGTAACTAACAAGGAATTATTTTTATCTATGTGGGCTCAAAGACTAGTGAAGAGAAAACTTGCCGAGGATACAAATTTCAAGACAAATTTTTATTACTAAGGGGTCTAATTCCCTATAAAATAAATCAAATAACTTACTACTCATAAACATAATGGAGATCATATTGAGTTTTTTACTTTTGATTTAGGAGGAGTGGGTTGGTAAAATTTATCCACTTGTGATCTGTGATATGAATTTGATTGGGTTCTTGGGGATTTCGGCCAACTCTAATGGACTAGATTTTGATTTTATATATATTATTTTTAACCTTACTTGTTTTTAAGCAATGTTAAAATTAGTCTCCTCCTATCTTGGAGTTGGTTTTCTTTATTCTAGTAATTATTTTCCTTTATTATTGAAGTTAGTTATGGGATTTATTGAGAGGGCGACTCTTTTTTTGTGGCCTAATTTTGTTATGATAATACCTTTAGTCAAACAGTTCTATCTCATTAAAGAAAATAAATTACTTATTTTATTTTAAGCAATTTGGTAACTAACTGTAATGTGTTGCGTCCCTAGATTGCAGACTTTGCATGCCATTATGTTTATTAATGAAGCATTGCTAGCAATTTTTTCTTGCATATACAAAATCACTTCTTCTCTCCATGCCATGTCCTACTCTTTTTTTTTTTTTCTATGGATGTAAAGTAAACTAAGGATGTTTCTAGCACTTACAAGGATTCAAAAATTTGCTTTGCATCATGAACTAGATGATGAAAATAATCAAGAAAACTATTTCTAGACTAAATAAAATTGACCTCTCCTAACTTTGGACAACAAAAGGAAAATCTTTTCAAATCTTATTTTATTGGGTTTTTTTTTATGGTTTCTTCCATATTCAGGTGAACCGTCAGGTTTGTGGTCATATTTTGGGATTATAACCATCAAGATCTAGTATATATGAAAACAATCTAATCTATGAAGAAGACAGAGACAACAAAAGATTTTTTAAAGGGAAATTTGTTATCATTATTGAACATGCCTATAATCAAAGCGAATGAATAATAGGCCTAATTGCCTCTCACTTCACTTATAAGCCGCCAATGTGTCACGGAGATGACAAAACAGGAGTCATGGAAGGACGAGGATGATAAGGAGAATGATTTGGTTAAAAATGGCTGCCCTCTTCAATCCCAATTTTGCTCAAGGTTTTCATGAAGTTGGAGTGTTGACATACAATAGAGTAGTTGACACCAACAAGCTTAATTACGGGACCAATCATATGGAAACTTAATTACGGGACCAATCATATGGAAACTTAATTTCATATGTATAAACACCTCAAGGAGTAAAAATTATTTTCTTTTGGTTGAAACTCTCATATCTCGCATTAATCTGGTGGAATATATAGGTCAAGAATCATAATTTTATCGAATGTTATTAAAAACATGTTTTAAAATGTGTGTTAAGAGTGAAGTGAAGGCATTTGTTCAGTGCAGTGCTAATTTGTGAAGTGCAATCTCATAGTAAAGTGCGCTTTTCGCTTTGCCGCATTACGTGCTTGGCTCTAGCTCAAAATAATTTTTAATTCATTTTTTATATTTCGTTTCAACATTAGTGTTTGCTTCTCCTCACCGTTTCCAATAATGATACTCAAAATAATTTCTAATTCATTTTTTATAATTCGTTTCAACATTAATGTTTGCTTCTCCTCACCGTTTCCAATAATCATTGAGTGATTTTTCATTGTTTTTATGTTTCCTCCCATTGGAGCTAGCTAATTCTTGATTTTTTTTTCTTCATGTTCTCTAGCACGTCAGCTTTCTTATAATCTCTTATTATTTCTTGTTGACAACATTAGTAGTTACTGCTCACAGAGTTCTTCCCAAGATCGTGCCTCATCTTAACACATTCTCATTTCATGCTATCGTTGCTTCTGAGTCTCTGGTTGTTCACTCATTCTTACTAGTATTCTTGATTTTAACTATTCTTTTATCATTTCATTATTGATATTTGTTTATGTTTGCCTTCTGATAGGTTAAAAATTACTATTATTGAATGTATAAGTATATTTATTGAAATTATTACCTAATATGGCTTTCATTTCGGATATGCATGTATGCTATATATGTCCTTAACACTTTTCCTTGTAAAAAGTGCTGCTGCACTTTGCACTTTGCTTATTGAATAAAAAAAGGAATGCATACCATTATGCAGAACAATTTGAAAATACTAGATTGATCGTGTTAACTAGCACTAGTTTGATGGCCTAAGTCTCAATTTTATTCCATTAGCCATGGGTGACGTGAGTGGACTCAGACAGGGCATTGAATGGTCGGTGCAAGATTACATGATCGAGTTGAAGAAACAGGCAATTTCCATGAATATCTTGCTAAATGATTACTTCAGGTGATCGTTTACCTTTCGAAATGGGATATGGAGTCCAACTACTATTAGATTTGTCTGGGATGATACTTGGAGACAGCTTAGGTAGGCACAACATGTTTAAACGGCTGATGATGCCATTTGAATCATGCAATTTGCCAATGGCATTCACGCTATTGTTTAATGAAGTTCTATTGTTCTACACTAATCAATGTTTTGATCATTAATTTTAATGGTATTATGTTTTTTAGCAATGATCGGTACAAACATTTGCAACATCTACAGAAGGTCCTGAGACTTTTGCACGAGGCCCTCAATTTTTGCCATATCTAAAAAAAATTTGAGATTGACGGACATAATTTCTATCAATTGAGCTTCATCAAATATGACATTAATCTTCTAAATTTAGTCAAGGTTATGCACATTTTTTAGAGGAACAAAACTTCATGGGGCCTTCTAGTAGTGATAGTTTTTTGCAAGATTTACATATGTATACCACCCAATTTCTATGTATTTACATATATAACACCTAAACTTTAATTTTTACATTTATACCACTCTACATATGCCTGAAAAGAAGTATTTCATTTTTTAAAACTTAGTAATAATGGTATTTTTTAATGTGATATGAATGGTTTGAGTGTTAGAAATGTAAAATTCAAACTTCAGGTGTTAGATATGTAAATAAATATGAATTGTTTGGTTTGTATGTAAATGCCTCTACATGATCTCACAAGTGTTGGCCACCTGTTTTAATGAGGTGAAAATGAATAAAATATCATTCGATTGTTGAAAAGGGAGATCATCGAAGCATCAATGCCCACCTTTACCGATTTTCAATGCCATTTTAATTAAGACGTGCTTTTGCATTTGTTATGGATGCGTCCTCCTTCAAGATTGTCAAACCAGGCCTATCGTTCACACTACTACTTGTAACACACATGAACTATCCTACCTATGATATAAAACTTATTTGTCTTGCAAGAGCCATTGAAGCATCAAAAACATGATCGGTTCAAATGTAGGTTCTTTTTGCATAGACATCATCAACCGCTATTGAACTTTCGTACACACTCCAAGTTGCAACTTACTTTACACATTAAGTAGATGACATATTTACAACAATATAATTTGATGATCAATTTTCATAAAAGCCCACAGAATAAAATGGTTGATATGTTATTTCAGTTGATTATAAGTGCCACCACAATTTATTTGTGATGATGCAAATCCTAGCAATGCGCCACTAGGAGTATAACACTCTTGGACTCCTTTTGAATGTCCTACATAGAAACAAGTGGGCTAAAACCAATCCTCGTTAGAACCAAGCAATAGTTCTCAACGGAGTTGAAAACTACTTGGGACCGAGCTAGCTTCATTGGAGTTGGTGCAACAAAAATAGTTTATGTTCAGGCGTAACAAGCTATGTAGAAGGATTTTTGTACCTTATGGAATAACTATGTATAGCATGAGATTTTGATGAACTAATCTAGATATATGAGGCACATACATTGAGAGTAGTGGGACTTTGCAATGTAGGAAAACAAATCCTTAAACATTAAAAGATGTGCCTATTGACGCACTTGGATTTGTAATGATTTGTGGAGGGATGCTTAAGTTATTGAGCATTGATGCCTTCCAATTGAAAAGTGGGCATCTACATTGTTTTGCTTGTGCCTCTCTGACCATGATTGCCCATCTTTATTGATTTCTTTGAATTATCATAGACTGGTAGCATTCAACTTTTTATTTATCTTCATTGACCATTTCAACAAGATGGTTGTAACATGTGATGAGGTAAGGTAATTATTCTTTCAACCTTTTCCAAAGGATTATGGATTGCCTTCCTTGATTATTTTAGCAAAGCATGTTCTTTCATTTGCTTATTGATGGACGAACAAAGGTGGTGAATTAGATGACGGTGTGAGTGTTGAGGAGTTATACAGTTCAGGACATCCAAAGACATGAGATGAAAGTCTTCTTATCTATATTTTTTGTTTAATCACATTGTGCATGGGTCAAAATTAAAATCCCTTTTTGAAGTGTGCTTGAGCTATTTGCCACATGGCTCATTTGTTCATTTAATATTAAAATGAGGGTGAGGACAATGAAGAATTAGAGTTCATTCAAGCTTAATGATTCTTGGAAAGTATCCAAAATGACATTGACTAGAATTTTAAAAAATTGCTTGATAGATATAGAGCTCTCCATGATAACGTAAAACTCCCTACACATTACAGGAATAGCAAGATGGATACAAAGCTCTCCAAAACAAATTAGGATTAATTACACATTCCAAGGGGGAGATTTGGTTTTGTTGCACTTGAATAAGGATTGAAAGGAAAAGATTGAAAGACCAAGTCAATTCATTACAAACCATTTCAGACATTGAAGAAGATTTGTGAATAATACTTTTCAGCTATATTTGCCTCCTTGCATGAATATTTATTCCTTCATCAATGCGGAGAAGCTATAGTTGTTTGAGTTTTCATTACTGGATGAGGAGGGGAAGCATAAGATATTAATTCCTATAATTAAAAAAACTTAACATTGATTTTGAAGGTTCGTTGTCGGAGGACTGCATTGTGAGCATGAACACTATCATGCATGGAAGATAGAAGAATTTCTATAAAATTGCAAAGCAAACTCTAAGACAACCCAAGTTGAATTTTAAGGAAAACGAAGTACATTTAGTATTATTTTTAGAAGCGGATGAACCAATATGGGAAACCATAATCTAGGAGGATCAAGATAACTAAATCCATCTTTTTGAATAGATAAGATGCACCTGATTGGATTCATTAGGGATTTCAACTACTATGTGCTGTTTTTATTCTTTCCTACTTTTAAAAAAAATTTGAATCAATCTCCTTCTAAAATTGATTTTCTTTATATTAGGAATTTTTGTCTTTTATTCGAGAAGTTAGGTTTCTTCAACTAATAAGTTTGACAGTTATTTGTAAGGATTTAGCTTCCTAGCTTTCATACTTTACTTCTTTTTATATTCCTTAATGAAGCGATAGATAACAAGCTTTCTTGCTCATATAAAATTCCCCCTTTTTTCCATGTTATTACTCTCTTGTTATCTCTAGTTTATTTTTTCTTTGATTGTAGAGTGCTATTTCTAGCACTTATAAGGATAGAAAAGTTTGATCCACAGCAAAAACACAGGAGTGCATGCAGGATCGACATCATGTTTTTTAGTGTTCTAAAACAATAAACAAAAGGAGAAATTTGTCTAAGAATTTGTTAATGGACTTAAAATATAGAATTTTAGGTTTGGATAGCATAGTAAAAGTCTCTATCACCTTATTCTCGTTCTTTTTTTCCTATATATCATTTATGCTTATGAGAATTTTTTAGTTTAAGTGGTTCAAATTATGTTTTGAGTCATGATCACCTGACTCGAAATCAGTCTCTAGTTGTCACATGGACTTTAAAAACCAAGATTTATGAATGGAAGTGTGAAGTTCTTGCTCGCTGTTAAAGAGTCTGCTATACTTGCTATTTAGACGCTCACTTTTTCTGTGAAGTTCATGCCCTTAAATTCAAAAACTGGATTTATACTAAATTTTTCCCTTGCAACACCTAGGCAAGGCTTATAGCAATCTCAATATAAATTTATGGGGCAGTTATATGGATACCACCCAATTTGTATGTATTTACATATCCAACACGTAACTTCTATTTCTTCCATTTATAGCACCTAAATCCTTCATATCACATCAAACATACCACTTTTGTAACTTTTAAATTGTGAAATACACATTTCATGTTTAGGTATGGTCGCATATATGTAAAAATTGAAGTTTAGGTGTTAGACATGTTAATACATAAGAAATAAGCGGTATGCATGTAAGTCTTCATAAATTTTATTGTGATTTGTATCTGTATACATTTAATACATTTAATACATTCCGTAACTTGATCAAATAATACTCTTAGGCTCTTTGGACCAAAAAATTTCACCCCATATAATTTAAGTTGCTCATGGGGAAATGTAATGTCAGCTTGGCTGTCTAATGTTATATAAATTTTTTTTTTCTCTGAGGAAAGCTAGAAATGCTTTTAAAAGCACAATATTTTAGAAATATTTTAGAGGCCTATATGCTATAGCCTCTAAACTTCCTTTGTCTTCAATTTTTTTAATATAATTTTTTTCATCTTGTACCCTTGATACTTCGCTAATACATAATCAATTTTGCAAAATGTTCTGATTGAAGAGCAAAATTTACTGTTCTTTGTGCAGTTCGGATACCATGTATGACAATGAAGCAGCTGGCTTCATATATGAAGATAATTTCATCTCTTGTACCGGACCTTTATGTTATTGATGTCGATATTGCGCTGAATGAGTTGTGCAAAGATGATGAAAAGTTTGAACAAATAATTTTAGGCAGGGAATTCCATATTAGTCTGGGGAGACCTGTTCCTATTAAAGTTCATCAAATTGACTCAATTTTGGCCATGCTTCGTCAAAGGCTGCAGTTTCAGAGAGGGTAAGGGTGTTGCACTTTTTGTTGAATAGTTCTACATGATGAAATGAGCAAGTTATTAAAGTTTTTTTATAATTATTACGAATGGATTCTTTTTGTTTTCCTTAGATTTTTCCTTTCGTTTTTTGAAGTACTATTCTTTTTTCCCTTTAAATCGTGGATAGCAGATATTGGATGGAATTCAATAAATGGGAAGTTTTTGTCAATGATGAACTTACACGATCGTTCCTTTCGTTGGAAGTTACTGGGGGAGGTTTATTGGAGGTACATATTCCAGCTTCATGTTACCATACTTTTTAACAAAGAACTCTATCTTTATTATTATCTTTTGATGTTACTAATAAAGCTTGGTTGCTTATGCCATTTTATTAGAATCATCTGCTTTGGATGTTGATAATAAACTCTGTAGTGAAAAAGATCCCAAAATGGTCCTTGAGGTATTTATGGGGTACCATTGTCTCAAACTATCAAGTACCTCCAATTTTTATTCGACTACTTCTCAACTCTGATCCAAAATAATCTATTGATTTCTCAAATTTGATCCAAAATAATCATGTTGGGTGATTATTTTGGATCACATATTTGGAGTAAAGAAGCTAAAGTTGGCACATTTGATGGTTTGTGACTAAAATGGTCCCATACAAATAGTCCTAGAATCATTTTAACATTTTTCTCCATTTGTTATTCTTGAGAACTATGGAAGTTTATTGCTTACTCTGGTAGGCGACTTGGCCTTGATGATTTTATTGAGTCCCATGAAGGTTTACTAGATACCTCTTTTTTCCTCTTTTTTTTCTTTAAACCTGAAAATTGTTTGTTATTCTTTTTTTTAAATTTTTTGTCGATTAGTCATCTTGCAAGGCTATCTCTTGTTAATAAACACCTCTAGTTGTTTAGTTTATACTGATTTAGTTAAACCAAGTTTATTTTTTATCAGCATTAGAAGGCCACATCCACTTTTTAGTAACAATTGACCTAATAAATGCTATTGTTAAGGACCAAAAATGTGATTTGATGGAGTTATGAAAGATACTAAGGCTTACTGATGCAAGACATGTTAGGGTCTGGGATTTCAAATACAATTAAATGTTACAATGTATAAAACCACATAATCTAATTTTAGAAAATTTCTATTCTAAAAATGTTTTTTGTTGCAATTAAGAAATACAAAAAAAATGCAAATGATAACTTAATGATTTATTAAATCAATGAAATCAATAGGAAATTAAAACCAAAAAAATCAATAGGAAAAAAAAATTCAATCAACAAGAGCTTGTTGATTGAAATTTTACGCTGCAATTGAAAGCCAATTTGTGATAAGTTTGAACAAAATAAGGAAATAGCTAGCAAAAAGAGTAGGAAAGGAATCACCAAGTAAAACAAAATTCAGGCCTTGCTTAAATTCAAGCAGATAGATTCCTCTGGAATTATGCACTCGCACTTTGTCGTTGTTCGAAGAACTCAACCTCCAAGTTGAAACTTAAAAGAGAAAAATATAAATCAGGAAATTTTATTCATCAAACAATGTTGTAGGATGGCTCATGATTAAGCTTTTCTAGTGCAATTGATAGGATGCATATTATGAATGCCTGCAAATAAAATCGATTATTCACAAATCAAAAATCACCAATTAATTCAAATGCTTCCTTTTTTAAATGTAAATGGCAATATTATAGTTAGAACCAAGCTGGTATGAAATCATGTAAAACTAGTGAACATTTGAATTTAGTTTCCTAATAACTTATCAAGTTAAACAAATGGTAGAGATAGCCTGATACGGGTTTCATCGAGCTGTCCTCCTAGACTCACCCGAGTTCTACTAAACTGTAAAATTATCAATGTAAAAAAAAATAAAAAATCAAACCTCATGCTAGCACAAGGAAATTATTTTTCTTGAAATTAGATTGTTGCTATTATATTACACTTGAAGAATCTTATATCGAATTTGCACTCACAATGGTGAAATTGAAGAGAATCTTTCAATTTAAAAATTACATGCATTAGAACAACTAGTAAAAGATCCCTCATTCCCTAAACTAATAATATGGTTTGCATTAGATCAAATTAATGAAGTTTTAATCAAATCTTAAAAGATAATAATTCCCTCAGTTTTAAATTTTAGATCTCCAAATTGCCATCCATCACCACAGATAAAGGCCACCATGGGTATGTACAACCTATAAAGTTCCTACTACCTATATGAAGGACTTGTGCTAGTGTGACTCCCAGAACTGCACTTACTAACCAATAATATAGCTACAGGAATCACAACTGCAAACCACCCATAGAATGCTAAAATTCAGCATGAAATAGATTGTCAAAAACATTGTCCTCACACACACACCCACACAGATACACACACGCGTGTGCGCCCACGCACATACACACATTTATTTATTTATTTTTAGAAATACTTTCCAAGCACCAATCATCTTTATCAAACCATACAATTTAAAAGGTCCATTGCCGAAATACACCAATGTAACTCTAAATAACCACCAATAGAATAAATTATAGCAATTTACTTAATTTAAGAAAAAATAACTTTTTAAATTGAATTTTAGCTTAAATTAAATTAAAAATAAAATCATGATAAACCATATGAGTTAACCTAAAGCTAGGAAATAACATAAATCTTCTTTTAGGTTATCTCACTAGCATTTTCTGAATTAATAAAATAACTGTTAAAATAATAAGCCAACCAAAATGAAAATTAAGATTTTCTCATATCAATTTGTGTCTGGCTTGAAAAATTTTGGCCCAAAATTTAGCATTTGATTTTCATCAAACAAATTGGGGCATATATATTTTTGTTATTTTTTAGCAAAGTAATATAGAAATCATAATAAGGCTTGTTTTTCTAATGAATAGTTATCTCTGGAATTACCCATCAACTATGGATAAAATTGCATCAACTTGAATGGTTTTAGAATAAGCTATTTAAAGTATTCGAGAAATCGATGTGAAATTTACAAGAAATTGTAAGAAAAAATAATCTTGGAAGCTCGAGCACTTTCAATTACTTTACGTGTCCATGTTAGACATGACACCTGATGAGCGTTCAAAATGCTCAATTTTATGTTAGAGCGTTTCAATAAAAGTTAGCTTCCTAGATTGGTTCAACATGACACAACTTAATTTTGACCTGTCTTGACATCCGCAATTATGAGATAACTAGACAATCACAAATTATGCAACAATTGATAATGATTAATGAAGGCTAATAATGGAGTTGTGTTAATTGATGACTATCACATGTTATACTGCTTTTGTTTATTATGAATATTTTTTATATTTCTTTTATTTTTATTAAGCTTTGTTTTTTTTTGTATATGCATGTGATAAGTATAGTTCATTGGTAGATGCCCTTAGTAGAAAATATTATAAATTACATATTTAATATTAGGGAGATTTATATAAGTACCACATAAGTCATTTGTGTTTGCATGTATGACTTCTAGACTTTGATATTTACTTACATAACACTTTAATAACATAATTCAATCAAAATATATGCATGAAAAGGCGTGTTTCACTTTAGGAAATTAATATTCATGATATTTTTAATGTGATGTTAAAATTTTAACTTTTATGTAAGTAAATATTAAAGTTTAGATTTTAGATTTATATGTACATAAGAATAGTGTGGTGTTTATCTAAATCCCTTTTTATATTAATAATTTATAAAATATAATATTATGTCCATAATATATTTTATCTTATTTGCAGTTATGTTGTATTGCCATGGCCGTGTTGTATCCATGTCATCTTATTTGTGTCTGTGCTTCAAAGAAAATAATTCATAGAATTAACAGTATACTCTTAAAGGTAGGTCTAATTAGACTTATCAAAAGAAGGATTTATGTCATAATTTCTTGAAATTATTAATTTGTTTTCATGGATTTAATGTGTTCAAAATTTCAAATCATTCTGCCGTTTCTTGCATTTGTTTCTTTAATTTTTATGATGGAATCATTTTTTTTTTTGAGTTAGATGCTCCATGATTTTATCCTGAGCTTAAATTTCACATAACTCCTATTCAAAACAGCATAATGATTAAAATTGTCATAATTAATAGCTAGTTTTTTTTATAAATATTTTCGTACAAGTCACGCATACAATATTCAAATGATTGTGCAAATTTGATAAACCTAGATTCCTTATGAAGGTCAATAATATCTGTAGGAATACTTGGTTGATATATTGAGATAATTTTAAATCAACTCATCCTAATAGACCTTATGACATAAACTGGATGCATATTGAGTTATACGCAATATTAAAATCCAACATATATACATAGTGTTTTATCAAATAATATAACAAATATATTAAAATCCCACTGATAATGTAACGTCTGAAATAATCCGATGGATTTGACAAGGACTTGAAAATATTTAAATATTTTAATTTCCATAAATTAAATTTTGAACTAGATATTTTTTTACAAAATTAATAGCACTAAATTATTCAATATCAAATTATGTAGAACAATGAAAGGAATTACCAAAGCTAAAAGAATTAGGCCTCAGACTATTACAACAAGATAATTTCTTCTAAAATTAGTTGCTGAGTTTAAATAGCACTAGCAAGAATCACACATCTTACTTCCATTGTGGTGATTAAACTGAAAGGGGAAAGCTTATTTTAATGATAATAGATTAAGCTATCTTTGATTAAATACACTAAAGAATAGTGAAATAGAATATAATTTCTGGAATTAAGGCTGGATCATTAAAATTCTAAGTGCCTTTGGAGTATGATAAAAGAATATCTTGCAGACTTAAATGTAGTTTTTATCTATTTACAATTAGGCTAACTATATTGTCAAACCTTGGGTTTTGGTGGCACGCCAAATTTAGCATGGCATCGGTGAGACTATATATTTTTTGTGGGGTAGATTGAGAAATGACTATATGGTAGGGTCTATGGGAGTAGCATCCATAGCAAATAAGATATTGAAAAATAGTTTATATGGTTTTAGGATGTTTAATGAAGGGTGTATGAAGCTTTCAAGAAGGGCCAGAACAAAAGTAATATTTATTTATTTAAGTACAAGCACGCACGCACACAATGAAGATCACAACTTGATTGTATAAAGTTAATGATGATGATAATGTTGTATTACACTACATTTGTTTTGTTTTTACCTCACATTTTATAGCATTCTTTATCCGAGTTTGGTTTGTGCTTTTGGCAGATTACTAGGCAGATTTGTATTGTTGATGAGATCTACAGGTTGCATGGTCTACCAGAATTTTACAAGGTTTGGATTTATATTCAACAATAATCACTTAATTATTTTTTGGGGCATTTACATACATACCAGCTAATTTCTGTCTATTTACATACATAACACCTACACTTTACTTTTTACATTTATACCACCCAAATATTTCATTTCACATCAAAACTAAAGTTAAAATACACCTTTTTATGCACAAGTTAAGTTGCATATATGTAGAAGTTGAAGTTTTGGCGTTAGATATGTAAATACATAGGAATTAACAAGTGTTATTTATGTAAATGTTCTTTATTTATTTCTGAGTAGATTTTTAGCTGTAAATGATGACAGAATCCAAGGCCCCATATATCACTAGTATGGGCATTAGGTGATGTAACCAACAAGCTGAAACCAGCAGCAGAAGAGCTAAACAAATTCAGTAGCAGAAGAAGCTCATGTACAAGCCATGTTTTTTCTTGCAAATTCAGCGGTATAGAATGCAGAATAGGTAAGAAGTTGTACACCATCTGTAAATTGCCCGTTTAATACGAATTTGAGGCACGAGATCTGTAGCTGCTAATGTACCCACAGTTTCACTATACTGTTCTTATGATGGCTTGTTCAGTTGTTCTCAGTTGGTTTGGGGGCCGTTTGAGATTTTATTTTATTATTTTTTTAAATTATTTTATCTTGTTAGTCATTTAAATAATATGATTTATGTTTATATATATAATATATTAAATCTTTTATTAATTATATTTAATGTTAGTAGATAGTTCATTTGTGTTTTTTTCCCATTCTTTTTTAAAAACTGAAGGTTTTTAAAAGAAGGTTTGAAGTTTAAAAATAATACAAAAGCAATTCAATGTGAATATTGTAATAAAAACATTAAAATTATAACAGACAGAACTGACTTTTTTTTAAAATCTAATCTCCATGAAATTCAATAAATATTTAATTATAATATTCTGTAAATTGTGAGATAACTAAGCAAAATAGTGATATGCTGTTACTTGAAATGTCCTTAATCAACACACCTTCGCATAAAACAGCAATGCAAGAGGCAAGTCTATGAGAGAGAGAGAGAGAATTGATGAGTTCTATCTCATCAGAGAAAACACATGCATTATGTGTTCAATTTGTAGCAAAAGGACACATGAATCCCGTGCTTAATTTTGTCAAAGCTTCTTTACAGCCACGGTTTTGAGCTGAAGCATCATCGCTTGGTCTGCTCCTCAGGCCAAGGAGGCCTTCAAGGGTCTTCATGATTTCTGATTTCTAACAAATTTTCCAAAAGAGTTTAAAAATATGGCTGTCTATGGCTTCAAGTAATCCATCAATTTTGGAGCCATGTAAGATCATTTTATTTTACATGTTATATGTTATAATTTTTATTTTTATTTTTTTTTATATTTTTTGTTCGAAATAAGATGTTGATATATTAAAATAAGAATAAAAATGAAAATAAAATTGAGTTTTATTTTACAAGGTCAAAGATCTCATGAATTAGGCCAATTAACTAGCTTCTTAGAAATAACTTAGTTGCCTCTTGGAAGAAGTTGAAGTTAGTAAACTTATAACAAGCGTTTAACTTTTGAAAATACAACTTCATAATTTGCCTCGAAAATATGACCTTGGTTGACTACACAATCATATGTGAACAATAAAAATTGATTTTTGGAAGATATTTAAGAATGAAGCAAATGTTTCGGAGTTCATTTGAGAGAAAAAAAAAAAATATATATATAGATTGTTTTGTATAAGGAGACATATACACAAAAGTTTATCTAATGCTTGATAAAGAATTTTCAATAAATTTTGATACAAAATTCAATGAAGTTACAATACTTCATTATCAACTTGAATGTTTGAAGTGAAAACAAAGAGGATAATTCCTCATAGCAGGCTAAGGTTGTTGAAGTAAATGCAGCTTGGGAGAAAACTGATGAGATGACCCTTCAAGGCAAACCATTGATGAGGTACTGTACTGAAGTTAATATGATGTCTCCTATACTTGTTATGATGATGGCTAATGTTGTTAGGGTAGCAGTAAAAATTAGATAATAAATCTCTTTTATGAAGGAGTGGGCATTGTTCGCTCTACTGAATGCATGATTGATGGGTTTAGAGCTTTGGATGAGTGTAATGTGACATTACTATGGTGCTTGTGAGCCATTTATGGCAAAGATAACTCAGAGGAGCGCCAAAATTGAAATTTATGAATCAATGTGCCTTATTGTTAACTCAACTACTTTAGAAGTGAAAAAAGAGCTAGAAGAGTGTGTGCTTCATGATGTAGGATTAAATGCATGATTTGGACTTCTAAATCATTTGGTGGAGATAGTAATCTTTATTGAATGCATGTGCTCCAAATGCAGCATTGCATGTCAAATATTATATGATTCTAAATAAATGTTGGTGAAGTCAACGACGAAGTTATGTTGGCAAGAGTTGGAGCTTTGAAGACACAAGAAGTTAAAGAAAATAACAAACAAAATTACTGAAGGGTTTATAAGAAAAATTCCTAAGGAACTTTTGAGAGGTTCCTAAGAGGGCCTTCTATGAAGTGGCCTAATAAAGAAGTGATTCTTATTGAAGTGGCACTGCTACATAAATGTTTAGTTACATTAGTTATATTAATGGTTGACATAGTACATTGGAGATTGCATCAAAATTTTATGTGAAATTCTGTATAGACACAAAAAATTCAATCACCCTTGACATACATCTCTTTCACTAAGTTCAACATTTTCAATGGGATTTTAGCATCGAAAGGAGAGCATTTCACTATGAAAGAGGATCTCTTTTCTTAGGAAGGAACTTGATTCCAATCACCTATTACCAATTTAAATGGTTCATTTTAATAATTCTATATTGAAAGTGCTGAAAAAAAAAAAGAAACGAAGGGCCAAGTACAAATGTTTAAAAAAGGAAAAACAAAATTTTAGATTTTATTTGTAATATGATCAAAGAGTAAAATTAATCAAGGTAATCTTGTTGACTTTAATCTGACTATCCTAATCAATTCAGGAAATTGATAGTCTTAATTCTCCCACATGACCTCAAAGAAGGTGCATGAGATTTGATAAATTAATATGCACTCACCACTGACAAATCACATTAGCCGGTCACTTAAAATTCATTATGCTCAAGTAAGTCAAATCAAAGCCTAGGGTCTAACTTTGAAAACTTGTGACTTGAGAACTCGCTTGAGAAACCGCATGATAATTATATGATATGTTATAACATAATTAACTTTTCAATATACTCATGAAAAGCATCAACCGCCTCACGTCTATAAATCAAAAATCATGGGCTTGCCATTGGATATGATCCAACCATGATATTTATACAGTATGTCAACTTTTTGCTCTCTCTCTCTCTCGCTTTCTTTATTTCTCTTTCTCTCTCTCTCTCTCAAGAACAATAGTTGAATTAGCCCTATTCTTCCAAGTTTTATTTCATCTCTAGCAGAATTTGAACAAATTTTGTTACATAAATTTAAATTGAACGATAAACTTTAACTTTATATTTTTCGCATGATATTTGAGTTATGGCTTGAGAATTGGTTTCTTTCTAGTTAGCATAAATTTATTATCAAAGATGGTAATTTTTTCATTAGGAATTGTTTAGTTGAAAATTTTTTAAAATTATTTTTTAATTCAAATATATTATAAATATAAAATATTTAAAACAATAAATATTTGATTAGTTGTAAAGTAAAATCAAAAGTAAGTAAATTGAATTAAATTTTTATATTTATTTCTTGACCATGTATATTTTACTAAGCTACTTTTTACAACAAATCATTAGCTTATAAAATATTTTTCAGGGACATAATTTGAATGACAGATAGACTGATGGGGTGGTGATAATGGAGGTCAAAGACCTAAATGAAGTCAGTTAAGTCAATATCATCATGGGTGGCATGAAGATACCAATTGTGTCAATATTATAATGGGTTGCATGAATAAATGATAAGAAATGTTGACAACAACAACATGGACTATGGCAATGACAGACAATAACCCAAATGTGACTTGGAAGGGCGAGTTACATTGCAATTTTGACAATACCTAATAAATTGTGTAATGTGTTATATTCAAAATATATCAACAGATGAATTTAAAATACATAAAAAATGACCTCATTAAGAGGTATTATAAAATCCTCAAAACATTATTTTGTATTCATTTTTCACTAAATCAAATATACACTGAATTTAAAGCACCAATATTTTAAGCACGTCTGGCAAACAGGCTCTTAGTAATTCAGTCGCATTGCCACTTTAAAAAAATAACTGTTAAATGCATTTAAAAAATGGATAGCGTCAAAGCCCAAACAAAATAAAATTACATAAGAAGCCCATGAGTCAAGCCCAGCTCATAAGCACCCCTATCCACACCAAGTTGCATTGATGATGCATTGCCTTTCTCATCTTCAACAGAAAGGGCTCCCATCCCCAGTTCATGACTCTTCTTCGTGCTCCTTCTTCCTTCCTCCAAGCGTCCAGATTTCTCCATAAACCCTTTTCAAGAAACTAAGGCATGTGACTTTGTCTTCTTCTTCTTTCTCTTCTCTATATAGTCTCTCTGCTCAGATTAAAACCCCACTTCAGCACAAAAAACTAGTACAAGCTCAAATGGCTTCCTCACTCTCTCCCTCTGTTCCCACCATCTTCTCCGACTTAAAATTCAAACTCCATTATAGATCTCACCGCCTACACCTTTCCTTCTTCCCGAAAAAGCTTCCTTCGCTCTTCATCGCGAGGTCAGCGGATAATGGAGCGGGGGCGGCGGGCTCCGCTGTGGTGGAGGAGAAAGTGGAGGTGACGAATCTTCCTAAGGAAGAGAAAAGTGTGGAGGTGAAGGACAAGGAGGAGGATTCTCTGAGTTCGAATGGGGTTGCGGTTGCCAATGCGGAGGTTTTGACTTTCAAGGATCCGAGATGGGTTGGGGGGACATGGGATTTGATGCAGTTTCAGAAGAGTGGGCAGACTGATTGGGATGCCGTCATCGATGCAGGTAAGCTATTGTTTCATCTCAGATATTTTGCTTTTGATTTTTAGTTCGGAGATTCTTTTCAACTGGGTTGGATTTAGAATTGTTTTGTTTTAGTTTTTGATCTTTTTTTATATATTAGTTTGATGGATTTGGCTGTTTAACATAATGTTGATGGATAATGAGTGTTTTGGGTTTTCTGTTTCCATAATTGTTCGGCTGAATCTTTTTTTTCAGGATTTTCAAAGCGTCATCAAATCGTTTGTGGGCTATTTTATTGCAGCTGGCTTGCTGGAATAATGGATTTTACTCTATTTATGAAGAAAATCCCATCATTTTATTTTACAAAAATCTTCCTAACCTTTGATCCACCATTTCTTCTCTTTATACTCGATTTTTTTAGAATCTTGTTCTTTTGAACATGATGATATGCCTAAACCTTATTAATTAATTTTCTACCGTCATATTTTTAATAGAGATTTAGGTTTATATGGCATTCTTAAATGCTTGTTGCTTATGCAAACAGATTGAGTAATTATGACGAATTTGCGTAATCAAATACTAATTAATCCCGAAATTTTCCTTAATCTCTTAATCTTACCTGCTACATGACAGTACTTAAAAATACTTTTTTGTTTGCATGAGGGAATCTACATGCATGCCACTAAATTCTTATGTTTTTTACATATCAACACCTAAACTATGATATTAACTTATATAACTTATAAATCTTTAACATGACAAAAAAAAAAGTCACTAATATTATCTTTTCTAGAGTAAAATGCACCTTTTCATGCATATGTTATGATGTGATTTTGACTGTAAATTGTTATATAAGTTAAATATCAAAGTTTAGGTGTTGAATCTGTAAATACATAAGAATTGTGCGGTATGAATAATAGTCTAGTTCCATAGCTAATAGAATTAAAATACTTTAGTAAACTCACTTCCAAACCTCTAATCTCCTAGTCTGTCAAATGTCTGGCAAAAAAGTTCTGAAACATTAAAGGAAATGTACATATGTAGCACAAAATTCTGATGTTTTTCAATAACTCACCCCTAAACTTTCATATTTACATACATAACACTTTGGTGTTTTAAACCTATGCATGAAAATGTGTATTTCACTTTTAAAAAGTAATAATATTATTATTTTTTATGTAATATTAAAGATTTGAGAGTTGTATGTGAGTATGGAAGTGTTACTATCTGAAACCAAAATCAGCAAGCAAGCAGTGATGAAATGACAATAGATGGGTGGAAAAACTCAAATGAGGGTTGTTATTACGAAAATCAAAGGAAAACAAGATATAATGATGATCTACTGTTCGAGAGGTAGATCATCTCTCCCACAACTTTAGACGTCGCTAGGAACAAGCACAAGAAAAGAATAAAACTATAACCAAAAGCATCCTTGCAAACCCTAACCTCTTTATTCTCCTAAATACTTTCCTAGATCCTTTCAAAACTTTTTCTCCCCAAATTCTTCTTAATTTCCTTCTATACTTGAGAAGTGGTCGCATAATTCCTGCCTGGGCGTCTGGATCACCTCCTGCATCCCAATCATTGACTGACTGGCTTAGACTGGCCACCGGCTGGTTTTCCGTGGGTTGGTCGGTCCAAGACTGGTCCTCTCTGGACCGATTCCTCTCTAGGGGTGCCGCTTGTATCCATAACAACCTTAATGTCATCTGTCAATGTCAGTAGTGAAGACGATGGTGTATGATCTCTGATAGCATGCCTCAGTTAAGAAACATGAAACACAGGATGTATTGTTGATGAGGGGGGTAGTCTCAAACGGTAGGTCATTGCCCCAATACGTGTCGTAATCTCGTAGGGTCTAAAATATCATGGAGAATTTTTTTCGTTCCTCCTCCTCGCTAATGTCTTCTGCCATATGACGTCAGTTTTAAGTAAAACATGCTCCCGGGCTCGAATTCTATCTCCATCCTATGCCTCTCCGTCTTCGCCTTCATGATCTATTGAGCTCTCAGTAGATGTCCTTTGAGCTCTGTTAATACTCTGTCCCTCTCCTCCAAGTAAATGGTCAAACTAGATACCAGTGTGACACTATGCTTGTAGTGTATCAGTTGAGGTGGATGCCGCCCATACAAATTTTGAAATGGGTGGTATGTGACGCGGTGTGGCATGAAGCATTATACCAATATTCTACCCACGTAATACACCTGACCCACAATTTCGGCGTATTTGATACAAAGCAATGCAGATATGTCTCCACACTCATGTTGGCCACCTTTGTCTGACCGTCGATTTGGGGGTGATATGCAGTGCTTCTCTTAAGGATTGTTCCCCGTAACCTGAACAACTTCTTTCTTAAGTGACTGAGATATAATAGATTTTGGTACTTCGTGCAGGTGAACCACTTCCCATATGAACACCATCACTACTGAGTCTGTTGTGTAGTGGTGTTGTAATGGGATGAAATGAGCATACTTGCTCAGGCGATCCACGACCGCTAGAATCACCGTAAACTCATTTGATTGGGGCAACCCCTTTATGAAATCCATGGTCACTTCTTCCCAAGCATTCTCCGGTAGAGCTATGTTGTAGCAATCCTCCTGGCTCCATAGTCATATATTTGTGTCGATGGCATATATCACACCTTGTCACCATATCTTTTATATCTTTATGCATCTCCAATAAGTAAAACTCTGTCGATAGATGATTGTAGGTCATCTATACCCCAGAATGTCCCCCAATTGCACTGTCGTGAAACATCTGCAATAATCAGGAAATGTACTCCGATGTCCTCGGTAATACGAACCACCCCTGGTAGAGTTGTTGCTCCGCCTCAATGCATATCTTGGATGATTGTTTGGATCTGGTAGCAACTCTGCACTCATTTTCCTCAGCCTTTCATCTTGCTCACTCTTGTCTCGTTCCTTCCCAGTCGAAGACCAAGGGTACTGATAAGGCTGCCAGCGAAGGCTCTCTAATTTCCTTGACAGGGCATCTGCAGCTTTATTCTCCAATCTCTGCTGGTACTTATCTCGAAATCATATACGAGTAGCTTGGATGGTCGTCTCTGATGCTCCTCATAAACTATCCTCTGCTCCGACAAGTACTTCAAGCTTCTCTGATCTATTATGACAAGAAAGTGTCGTCCCAAAATGTAGGGGCATCACTTCTGAATGACCAAAACAATAGCCATCAACTCCCTCTCATATATCGACTTGAGCTTCGCTCTAACGATTAGCACTTGGCTGAAGTAAGCAGTCAGTCGCTGGTCTTGCATGAGTATTGTTCTCAACCGTACTCTGATTCATCTATCTCTGCCATAGCTATTCGCCTAAAATTTAAAAGTGCTAATACTGGTATACTGGTCATGGCCTTCTTCAAATGTTTGAAGGTCTATGTTGCGTTTTTCCCTGCTTGAAATTGTCTTTCTTTAGTTTCTTCGTTAGTGGTCATGCTATCGTGTTGTACCCTTTCACAAATTTTTGATAGTATCCGATGAGACCTAAGAATCTACTCAATTCCTTCAGTCTCTTGGATAAAGATCAGTCCATCATAGCCTCAATCTTGGATGGTTCTGGTGCTACTCCTGCCCTGGTTAACATATGTTCCAAGTACTCCACCTATAGTTGTGCAAAAAAAAATCTTTTTTTAAATTGGCGTACAACTTGTGCTCTCTCAACTTCTCTAAAACTGTCCACGGGTGTTTCACATGCTTTGTCTCTGTATGAGTGTATATCAGAATATTGTAGAAGAATACCAAGACGAGTTTTCTGAGGTAAGGCTGAAAAACCCTATTCATGAGGGACTGCAATGTGGCCGGAGTGTTGGTGAGGCCAAACAACATCACCAAGAACTCGTGGTGTCCTTCATGTGTCATGAACGCTGTCTTCTGCACATCTACTGGACTCATCCTGATCTGGTAGTCTTCCAATTTAAGATCGATTTTCGAGAAGTTGATCGCCTCGTAATGCTCATCTAGTAACTCATTAATCATAGGAATATGAAACTTATCCAACATCTTTTTCTTATTCAAGGCTCGAGAGTCCGAGTAGAACCTCTAGCTACCGTCTTTTTTCTTCATCAATAGGACTAAACTAGAGAAGGGGCTCACGCTGGGGTTGATAATCTCAGCTTCGAGTATCTCTCGAATCAAATTATCTATCATGATGTTCTCTCCACCTTCTCAGTCTCCATCATGATGTTGAAGCTCTATAGTCACCAGCTCTAACCCTAACTGTTCAACGACCTGATTTGAGATAAAGTTATGTGTGGCCCTGCCATCCACCAACACTAAAATCGGTCCAATTTGCCTCCTCACTTTCATGTTGTGATTCAGAGTAAATCCTGTTACTAAATTGAGGTACACCTCTGCAACATCAAAGTGTAGATACTCCTCCACCGCGCCTTCCTCTAATTCCTCACCATCTGTCTCCTTCTGAACTAAAGATTATGAAGGTCACGTTCTTTACAACGGTGGTCGGGGGCATACTTCTCATCACAACGACAACATAATCATTTTGCTCTTATATCCCACACTTGTGTCGGTGAGGAGCTTGAAAAATTCCCAAGGGTGGGTCATCGTGTTCTTCTTCTTCAACGTCTCTTCCTGAAATGACACCGTCTGAGTCCTTGGTGTCGTGGTTGTCAAGGCACTTTTGTAGAATCTCTCTCTTTTGCAGCATTTGTTGATCTTCTTCACTTGTTTATTGTCTTCCATCATTTAAGTGAGATACATCATTTCCCTTAATCCACGCAGCTTCAGTGGTCAGTTGGCCACTCGGATGTCAGGCTTCAGGCCTTTCAAGAAAATTTCCTCTAGCTCTGTTGTAGAAATACCCCTCAACCACTCTAACAAGAGCTCGAACTTCTCCTGGTATTTTGTAACTGTCCCCTCTTTAGTCAGAGCATAGAATTGCTTGTGTATGTCCCCTTCCTTAATGACTCAGAAATGCTCTAACAAACAATATTTAAACTTCTCTCACGAATACATCAGATACCCTATCCCACATCACGCTAGAGCTTTTCCCTCCAAACATAATCCCCCCACCATTAGTTTTTTCTTCCCCGGTTAACTTATTGACCGCAAAATATCACTCCACTTGATACTACCACCGATGTGCATCTTCCCCCTTCAAAGATTGACATCTTCAGTTTTATGACCCTTGCATCTCCACCCTAACCTCCTCTTGCTTCGACATTTCCCTCCATGTGTCTAGGGTGAAATTCTCTCCTCCGATCATAGCCATACCCCGCTTCCGATTCCCTCATTCCTCCTTGTGTTCTTTTGTTCCCCTTGCAACATCCCTCATCCAACTTTCGATTGAGTCCCTTCCATCGGAAGTGTCTACTCCCCCTTCTCACGAAGTTCTAGGGTGACGCTCATGATGGTAATTAATGTCCTCCTCATTGTCGTCTAATTCGATCTCCTTCCATTTTGATCTGGTCAAGGATTTCTTGATCAACCCTTGGTTAGGGTTTGCAATTTGAGTAATCGTCATAGCCTTAGATTGCATCTCCCATCAGCTTCTTCATCATCTCTCACATTTCTCCTATGATTTAGAATCTGTCCTCCATTTGACTCTCTATGGGAGGCTCTCTATGGAAGAAAACTTGTCCTCCATGATGGCAAACCTTTTTTCCATTTTCGACTTGTTTGTCCCACTTCTCCTTCTAGAACATCTACTTTCTATGTCGCCATCCCTCCAAGACCTTGCTCTAATATCAATTTAATACGATCTAAAATCAAAATCAGCGAGCAAACAAAGATGAAATGACAAAAAATAGGTGGTAAAACTCAAACAATGGTAGATCATCACTCCCACAACCCCAGACGTCGCTAGAAACACTACAATAAATGACAAAAACTGTAGCCAAAAACATCCTAGTAATCCATAGCTTCCTTTTCCTCCTAAATACTCTCCTAGGTCCTTTCCAAATTTTTCCCCCCAAATCCCTATTAATTTCTTTTCTTCTTTACGTGAGCATTGGTTCCATAATCCCCGGCTGGGCGCTGGGATCGCATCTCATATCCTGATTCTAGATCGGCTGGTTTAGACCAGTTGCCGACTAGTTTGGCATGGGCTGGTCGGTCCATACCGGTCCTCTCTGGACCGGTTCCTCTGTAAAGGCGTCGCGCATAGCAGACTTTAATGCAAGATATGTAAATATATAAGAATTATGTGTTATGTTTGTAAAGATCAAATTTATTCCTTTGGGTTGGAGCATATGAAAAGCTTTTATCTTTTAGAAGACATTTCATGAATGATAGAAGTTGGCTTTTGCATTTAGGGTTATAGATGAACCAATGAACTCGATAAACAACTTGAATTTGATTCGAAAGATACTAGTTCAAGCTTTTTTAAATTAGCTAATAAAAATTTGAACATTTTTTAAAAACTTGAAGGTTAAATGAACCAAATTTGAACATGACTTAACTTGTGAATTTATGTTGACACATAAATTCATTTGTTATTTAACAAGTAACTTTTTAAATGGTTCTTATTAAGCTTAATAATAGCTCATATCATATATAATATATTGTGTACTAATAATATATTATAATTTAATATCAATTTTTATTTCAGAATTAATTATTATTTATGTAGTAATATGTTATAATTTAATATCAGAATAGATATTAATGAGTGATTAAATCATTAAAAGGTATGAATGATTTATATGCCTTGGATATATTGTCTAAAGTGATGTTGATATAGCATAGGGATGTTATTACAAAAATTCAAGTTGGATGGTTGAAGTGGAGGAATGCGTTGGGCCTATTGTTCAGCTTAAACTTGAAGGAAAATTTTATAAAATGGTGGTGAGACTTGCAATGCTTTATGGTGTAGATTGTTGGCCTTTAAAGGAGAAGCATAAAACCAAGTTAAGTGTTGTTGGGATGCGAATGCTTTGGTGGATACGAGGCTTGAAACTTAGGGATAATGTTCCAAACGAATGTATTCTTGAAAGGGTTGGTGTAGCTCCTGTGGCAGACAAGATTAGAGAGAGTCATCTTAGATGATTGGTCGCGTTAAACGTCGACCACCTAATGATTCGGTTAGGAGAGTAGATACTTTAAATTCATCTAATGTTAAAAAAGGTAGATGTAGACCTAAAAAAGGCTTGGGCATGTTGTATAAAAATGATCTTCCTTTATTAGAACTAAATGAAAATATGACACTCAACATGACACAATGGAGAAAAAGAATTCATGTAGCTGATCCCACTTAGTGGGATTAGGCTTGTTGTTGTTGTTATATAGATTTTAATGTAACATAATTCCTCCTTATTTCTTTATTTTAATGAACTAGTTAATTAGTTCTTACTTATATTGTTTCATTATATGAAAGCTTGCGTGCAATTCATATTTTATTTAATTGATGTAAAGTGATTATATATTATTTCAAATTTTGCTTAATTTATTATTTATTTAAATTTGCAAAATCATTTGTTAATAATTTTACATAAAAAGCTATATATTTGTTCTAACTTTTTACTTATTTATTAATTTGTTGAAACACTCGGTCAATTAAAATAAAGAATCAATGTTCAAGTCAACACGATGATATGAAAAATTAAACAAGTCAGATATGAACATACATGATGTGAAAGCTCAGCTTGAGCTCGAGCTAAACATGAACAACTTATAATATGATCAAGCTCAGTCTAATCCATGACAAACTCCACTCGATTACAACTCTTTTGGCACGACATCACTTCAACTATATATTCATATAATAAGGTGTACATTTATTTATATTGAAATTGTCGATCATGTATATTTGTCTTTTTATGTGAGGCAATTCTAGCTGATGATTCATAGCTGCTATCATATACTTGATTTAATGGGGGAAAAATGTCATAAAATTGTATGACGTTGCAGCATATGCATGTTCCTCTCATTAGTATTTCATGCTATCTCAACAATGTTTGGTACTATAGAATTTGGTTTTGTAGATATATATATATGCGTCGCGTACTGAGATCAGTTGGTCTGGTATCTGCTTGTCAGTTGTAAGTCCCCTCTGGTCTGAGATTTGATTCCCCCCGAGTGTAGGGTGTGGTACTCGAATTATAGGTGCATGAGAGATGGTCGGGACTCAAATCATAGCCTCCAGCCATTCCTTTTTGATATATATATATATATTATTTGTAAACTTTTGAAGAAACATCATTCCAATTAACAGTGATTCCAGCTGATGATCCAAAACTATAACTGATTTTGTTTTGAAGCGGGGAAAAAATCTTATCTTATGGCTCGATCTTGCAGCATATGCATGTTCATCTACATTTTATTTCAAATATGCAATCCTTTCTTTTTTTCTTTTTTTTTTTCTTTTTTTTTGCTGCAAGAAAAATGATGTATTTCATCACCCCTGTTTTTCTTTTTGCCTTCATTTTCTGCCTAGTCAGTTCTCTTTTTACGTATACGAAAAGGAAGATTTACATACATACCACTCAGTTCTATTGTATCTACATATCTAACACCTAAACTTCAATTTTTACATATATATTGCCTTACTTATGCATGAAATGTGCATTTATATGTCTACTACCAAAACTTTACTATTTACATATATGTCAGGCAATGTATCACATAAAACGTACCACATAAAATGTACCACTCTTTTTATTTTTAAAAAGTGAAATACTTCTTTTTATGCATAGGTAAGGTAGCATAAATGTTAAAATTGAATTTTAGGTGTTAGATATGTAAATACATAGGAATTAAGAGGTATTTATGTTTTTTTTTTTGGAGGAATTAAGGTGGTGTCATAGTTTTAAATTATGAGAGGGTAATTGAACAAAGGTTAAGATGTGATACTAAGATTTCTAATAATTAGTTTAGATTTATGCCGAGTATGTCTACTATGGAAGCCATACATTTATTGAAAGGTTTGATGGAGAAGTTCAAAGAGAATAAGGAGGATCTACATATAAAGTTTGCGATAAAGCTTCAAGAGAAGTCATTTGGAGAATTCTAGAGAAGAAACGTGTTCATATGACTTATATTCAAGTCATTAAAGATATATGTATAATAGAGCTGTTACTTGTGTTCGAATAGGAGGAGGATTGTTAAGTCTTTTCTTATTTCAATTGGATTACATTAGGGATCAGCTTTAAGCCCATATCTTTTGCTTTAGTTATGGATGCTCTTACTGTACATTTACAGGAGGATGTACCTTGGTGTATGCTTTTTTCCGATGATATCTTTCTCATGGATAAAACTAGAGAAAGAGTTCAGGAAAAACTTCAATTATGGAAGTCTACATTGGAGTCTAAAGGTTTTCATTTGAGTAGATCTAAAACTGTATACATGGAATGTAATTTTAATAGTAGTAGCTCTAGTGGCAGAGTTACTATGAGTGATCAAATCATTAAAGTGTGTGAACGTTTTAGATTTCTCGAGTCTATTGTTCAAAGTGATAGTAAAGTTGGTTAAAGTTGAGGAATGCATCGGGCCTATTGTGTGATGGAAAAGTACCGCTTAGAATGAAAGGAAAATTGTATAAGATGGTGGTAAAACTTGCGATGCTCTATTGCACAGAATGTTGGTATTTAAAAGAGAAGCATAAAACAAAGCTAAGTGTTGTTGAGATGAGAATGCCTAGGTGGATGAGTGGCTTGACACTTAGAGACAAAATGCGAAATGAATATATGTGTGATAGGGTTGGTGTAGCTCTAGTGGCAGACAAGATTTAAGAGTCTTCTTAGATGGTTTGATCACATTAAACGTTGACTATTTGATGATTTGGTTAGGAGAGTAGATGTTTTAGATTCGACTTATGTTAAGAAAGGTAGAGGTAAACCTAAAAGACTTGGGCATATTGTATAAAAAATGATTTGAATCTATTGGAATTAAATGAAAGTATGACACTCAATAAGATGCAATGGAGAAAAAGGATTCCTGTAGCCAACCCCACTTAGTGGGATAAGGCTTGTTGTTGCTGTTGTAGTTCTTAAATGTGGCTTTGGTTCATTGGTAAAATATGAATACGGTGTGGCATTAAGAAGTAGAAACAGATCTACAAAAATCTATGTTATTATTCAAGCATGTTATTGATATTATTTTTGTGTTTGGGTAATGATGCAGGCAATGAGTCAGTAATCAAGTCGCGTGTATTGCTTGTTCAAGATTACTTCCAAAACCGCTCTTAGAGAATTTGAAAGGGTTTCCCGATTGGAGCTGGCCCAACAATTTTTAGTCCTCATAAAAATGATTTTTTTTTTCCTTATATCAATCAAAAGATGCAACTTGGAAGCTTTAAACTGCTTTTCAAGGAGGGGCATTCACATAATTACCACCCAATTCCTTTGTGTTTGCATATCTAACATCAAATCTTTCATATCACATAAATATACTATTGTAACCTCTGTAACTTTTAGAATGCTTTCATGCATAGGTAAGGGGTCCTATATGTAAAAATTGAATTTTTGTTCTTAGATATGTTAATCTTCTTTTCGAGAAATGTATTAACACAAATAAACAAGCACTTGGGCCTTGAATTTAGATGTCAGCTAACTTCTCCATCACTTTCCATAGAGGCTAGGAGAAGGAAATGGCTCGAAGACAATCCCGAGGCTTCGAGCACCGCCGAGCCCGTCGTTTTTGATACTTCCGTCGTGCCCTGGTGGGCTTGGGTCAAAAGATATCACCTTCCTGAAGCCGAACTTTTGAACGGTCCGTATTCCTCACATCTCTCTCCCTCACATTCTTGAAAATAAATCTCTATTTATAAATTGAAGTCTTCACAGGTCGTGCCGCCATGATCGGTTTCTTCATGGCTTATGTCGTCGACAGCCTCACGGGTGTCGGTCTTGTCGATCAGACGGGCAACTTCTTCTGCAAAATTCTTCTATTAATCACTGTTGGTGGAGTAATGCTGGTAAGGAAGACCGAGGATATTGAGAAGTTGAAGAAGCTTATTGAGGAGGCAACCTTTTATGATAGGCAGTGGCAAGCAACTTGGCGGGAGGATGATGAGAGTGATTACAAGAATTAGGGGTTTCATTGGAAATGTCATTAATAGTTTGTTTATTGAAGGATGATTGGAGTACATTAATTTAGTGTTTTATGTGTTATTAGTGCTTGGTTTTATATTGTGTTAATAAGGGTGTTTTAGGCATTGTACTACCTGTCCTCTCTCTCTCTAGGAATAAGTCTCCTCTTTATGAAAGACAAATATTCTGGAAAACTATTTATTTATAAGTACTTGAACACTGCTCTTTGTTTATTTATGCAAATTTGCATATTTTCATTTCACTTCCCTGACAAAGCTAAAACAATTTAAAAACAGTCCAAGGCATACAATGACGCTTGCCCAACTTCGGCATTGCTGCGCTACAACAAAGGCTTTTCAAAGCATGTTTTTCACAGTTTTTTAAATGAAAACAAAGTAATATAAATTTAAAAATTTTACACACCTACCATTCATTACTTATCTCATGTATTACATATCTTAAAATTTAAACTTTAATTTTTACTTACATTTTTCCTGATGTATATTTCACTTTTTTTAAATTAAAATAATAATATTTTGGATGTGATATGAAGAATCTGGGTGGTATGACTGTAGAACTAAAACTTTACGTGTTAGACATGTAAATACAACAAGAATTTGGTGATATATATATATATATATATATATATATATATATATATATATATATATATATATATATGTAAATGCCCCTAAAAATTTTAGAACCCGATGTCCAAGCACTGAAAAACTTGCTCCGGCCCTCTGTAAATCAATTCTCCATAGCATGCCGAATATGTAAACTAACTAACAAATTTATTAGTGAAGTGCGTTACATTTGGACTAAATGACTCCAAAAGCTCCAAAGTTTACAACACACAACACACTGATGACACAATTCATATTAAACATCAAAATTAAGTAATTACACAATTATCCCGAATCAATTTTCAATTTTACAGCATTACTTCTTGGGCCAACGCAGAAAACAGTTCAAAACTTCCACACTGCAATGCGCAAGTCCAAAAAAACTCGTATTGAGAAAAATGAAATAATCACAATGAGTTACTTTTCTCAAATAAATTAGACCATAAAAACTCAATCATCAACACGCACTATATGAACATCCAAGACCATTTCCTTTTCAGATTCTGAGAGCACAAATATGCATCCATCTCCTTCGCACAGCGCGTTATCTTCCACAAACCTCCGCCATCCCTTACCAGAAAGTCCAGTCACCGAACCTCCATTAGAAGCTACTTCAAATTTATATTTCACAGACCACATTTTATCCTGATGCCGTAGAAATATTTTCTGTGGTCTAAGACGAAGGTGTTTAACTGCAAAATCACTAGGAAATATCTGCAAAATATAAATCTGCAATTGCAGTAAAACATGAAAAAAAGGTAAATCTGGAAATTTAAACGGTTATGTGAACCAGAGTTTAACGCAAGTAATTTGTACTGATTGAAGGAAATTGATGAAGATTTAAAATATAAATCATTTTCTCACTTTTAGAGACTCCGCATGGAAAACAGGGTTTAGCTGAGATGAACTGATATGGAAGTACTGACAGAAATTTGAAACTTTGAGAAATGACCCAAGAAAAAGGGATTTTTGTGCTCTAAACCTCTCTAGTATAGCAGAGCTTGATGAAATTCAGGACAAACTTTTTATTGACAGTTAAGAGGCCTTAAAAGTTAAAAGAATGAATGGTGTAATATATGTAGCTTTAGAATTAAAAAAAAAAAACTATTATATGGAAGAGATAGCCACAAGTAATGGGATCCAGAACAAAACAAGCAAATATTATAGGGTCATTTACATACATGCCAGCCAATTCCTATATATTTAGATATCTAACACCTGAACTTTACATTTTGCATTTATAACACCCAAAATCTTTCATATCACATCAAAAATACCACCATTTTAACTTTTAAAAAGTGAAATAAACCTTTACATGCATAGGTAAGGAAGAATGTAAGTAAAAATTGAAGTTTAGGTGTAAGATATGTTTATATATAGGAATTGAGTGGCATTAATCTCGTAAGGCCCGTATAGCATTTGGGGGTTCTGTTGCTAAAAATCATTTTTGGGTATACACATGCATGCTTATGAAGAAGATAAACAAAAAGTAGGATAACGTTCAGTTTTATTCTGTTAGATAAAATCTTAAGATTTCAAAATTCTTAGAGTAATGCTGATGAAACTCCACCTAGAATTATTACAAGCAACACTGCTTATTTTTAATATTTTTTCTCTTCGTCATCTTTAATCAATGCATATTTTGCATGGAAATTTAAACCTTCTAGAGATATTTCTAAGATGGTCCTTTGCAGCAATATTATGTATAAATGTTATTTCAATGATAATAATTAAGACATTTTCCTGCTGCTGAATTAGATACTAATATAATGCCTTCGAAATAGACAAAGAAATAAACATTTAAAGAAGCCATCTGCTGCAAATCCTCAAAATTTTCAAGAAGAAATAAACAATTGCAGCATAAAATATAAATTATTCATAAGAATAACAAAATTTGAAGTTTATTGCTGGAAAAAAAAAATTATAGAAAGTGGTACAAATTCTGCAAATTTATGGACATCAAGTAAATCGATTCATTTACCATAAAAGCACTGGTCCCACTCAAATGAGAAGGCAGTAAGAACTTGGTGAAATAAGGAGTTTTTGCACAAATGGCCTTTGTGTTAAGCAAGTATTTAAGTTTTGCTTTCAACTTTATCGCTGCTGTTTGTTCTTTTTGCATGTTAACAGAACTACACATAGCTGAACGCTCTTCTACCATTTTGGACTGAATAGCATGCTCTGAAAATTTGGACCAAAAAGGTTTAAATAAGTAATTCCAATATTTTTCAATAGAACCAAATAAATCAGCATTAACCACATTAATATAAAAACAAAGTTGTATAAGATTATTCTGGTCCAATTACCCATATGATGGGCTCCAAAAACTGATACATGGCTCAGAAAACATTAGGCATTGAATGCATCAGAAGGGAGCATAACTTTTTCATAATATTTTTCTATTTCGTCTAAGATTTTCAGCAAATAATATATTCATGAATTTAAGTTTTAGAAGTAAAATCATGCTATGTATTGATAATTTTATATTTCGCCTTCTAAGATTTTGTTTTGCAGATAAAATGTAATGTCTTAATATTTTGTTGCTTTGTCAAAAACTTAAAAGCAAAACCATTCATTATTTTAGAATTGTTTGCAAAATCTAAATCGATTTTATGTTAAATATAATAGAGAAGTCAGCTTTCAACTTTTGTAGCCCATTTTGAGAGGAATCTGATCAGGATATGTTGACCAATTTTAAGAATAGATAAAGCTCTCAAAAATGAGTTGAGTTGTAACTGATAAATTGAATGCATTCGGAATAAAAATAAACATTTACAGCTTGTTTGGGATCAATTTTGTGTGCTCTTTTTTTTCTTCTTTTTAAGAACATGTTTGTACAATATGTTTCTAACGTTTTTTTTTTTTTTGCTTCTAAAAACAAATAACATATTTTTTAAAATAATTGAAATAACTTTTAGGTGTTTTGAGTGTTTTAAAAACAACCATATGTTAATCAATATACCAAATATGTCATGTTTCAAATCAAAATATTTAAAAAAACAAAAATAGAAAACAAAAACAAAAAAGATCCCAAACGGCCTCTTAATTAAAAGCAGGTTATGAAAGAGCTCACCATAATTATTTTCGTCATTGGGTGCAGAGGATCTCATACCAAACCTTCTGCGATCAAATTTTACGTTAAATGCAGAACTTTTTTCAAAATTTGAAACCAATTGCATGGGTGAATTATCAACACAAGGTAATCTTAGCAAAGAAAATTTCAGAACATCAGGGACCTGGTTGTCACGTTTTTCCTCTGCCTGGCATCCCTTTGCAGGGATAGGATTCATGATTCTAGCAAAGTACGATGCTTCTCTCTCACAACCACTTCGGTCAAATATTAGAACGCTAAAACATGAACTCCCACAATATTCAAAAGCCAAGCAGTCACCTTCTTCAACATAATTGGCTTCAACAAATTCCTTCCAGCCCTCATTAACATATATATGGTCCCCTATGTATGAAAATCTGACTGACCACTGGTTGCCACTTGGACCCTCTAAAGTGATAACTTCAGCCAGTTGTTTAAAATTCATCATAAGATTCATTGGAAAAGCCTACAAACAGAAAATGAGAATTATAGTTTGTGTAAAAGAACGTAAATTACGAAGACGAGTTATATAATTGCGTGCATAAAAATGTAAGAAGACATGGGAGTGATTTCTATGCAAGTTCAAGTTTTATTATCTTATTCATCAGCATATGATCTTATCAACGTCAGATCATACTAGTACCTTATTCATCAGCATAAAAACTAGAGAGGTGCTCGAGACGGAGATTATTAAGCCCAGTGTGGGCCATTTTTTCGGTCCAAACTTATTGGTGAAGAAGGATGGGAGCTGAAGATTTTGTGTGGACTACAAAGCTTTGAGTAAAGAAACTATACTAAATAAGTTTCTTCTTCAGGTGATTGAGTGATTGATGAACTGTTAGATAAGCTTTTTTGAGTAGTCATATTCTCCAAGTTTGACTTGAAATCAAGTTACCAACATGTTCGGATGCGGCTGAAAGAAGAGCACAAGACTGTCTTTCAAATTAGCGAGGTTCACCATAAATTTTTTATTAAATGAAAAAGATTGTCAGATTATAACGCTGCATGAGAGTCATACGATGTAATCCAGCAACATTTTCTTTTTTATTTTCCACCTTGAGGATAAAGTATATTTTTGAGATGGGAGTATTGTTACGTCTGTGCCTCAGGAAAATTTAGTATTTTATTAGTCATTATTGTAGGGTACAAATAGGGGGCTTATTATACTTAGGATTGGGTTAAGCAATGATATTGTTGTCTTGAGTCTTAAGATTTCGGTTTGGGAGAGATCGTCTCCCTCTCGAATTGTAGGTGTTTATGTTTATGTATTCAGATTATGTTGTTTTATGTTATTGAAGAAAATATTCATTTGCCTTAAATTTTGGGGGAAATTCGCATCCATGCGTATTACAATTAAGGGTGTAAATGAGTTGAGTCGAGTTTTACATTGTTTACTTACAGAAAATGATAAGGAGCGCTGGGGCGAGCAGTCATGTGTGACTTGTACATCCTTTGCATAATAGTTTTTAGAGCTTGTACAGACTTTTTGGTATGCATTTCATGTTAAATTTAATAGCTCTGTGTAGTTTATAATCTTTGTTGATATGATTTTTCACGCTTCCGAGTATATGTGAATATGAAAAAAAATATAACAAGTATGTTTGCGACAATTTAATTAGACAATAGTTCATTATCCACTAGGTCCTAATTCCGCAAGTCAGAAAGAGTATTATTGAAAATTTACTCCGGCCAAATTGTTTGCCTCTATAGCAACTCAACCGAGTATGTATGTAAAAATTGAAGTTTAGTTGTTAGAGATGTAATACGTAACAAGATGCGATTTTTCAGCCACCGCAAATCTGAGAAATGCATAATTTTGCACTAATAGAAGATTAACATTGATATTAAGAGGAAATTTCCCTCCCTACCAAAACCTTTAGAAACAAAATAATAATGTAGCTAGATGAAATGGGCAACTGGTACATTAAGTGCTCAAGACATTTGCATTACGATATAAAACACCATTTTTATTATTTGCAGAGCAGCACAAAGGTAAAGAAGAAGCCGTTGTTCGATACTTCTGTGAACTCTAATACAGAAAATGTACAGAGAGAGGGGCGTTGCTTACCAACATTTGAGAGAAATCTTGGCCCATAAACTTAACAAACTAGCAGCTCATCTCGAACAGTGCGTGATTTTTCTTCCTACTATTTCCAGATTCAGTCACTGCGTCCCGTTTTCCTGGAAAACCCACACCAATCTAATTGGAAGGATATAAATATTTAAAAAACAATAAATGAGAAAAAGAAAGAAAGGAAATGAATGATGCGGACGCCATTGAAGTAATACATGGAGTTCTAGATTTAAATTTACCTAAATCAGCAGAAGGTAACAAGTTTCACTGCAGGAAATACTACATTTTCCAGCAGCAGAGTTACCCTCGGGAAATTTCTTAAGCTCGGATGTTTTTGAGTTACTTTCAGCTTATTTTTTAGATAATCTCAAAATAATTTGTAATTTTTATTTTTAAATTATTTATGAATTATTTCAGGATTATTGAAAATAATCTATAAATAACTTGAAAATAACTCAGGAATAACCTGCACCGCACTTTGAGGTACGTCAGGTATCCGGACAGAAAATGAGCGTCGCGCCAAGACTCAATCCTATGACTTTTTGTTTTTTTTGGCTTAGTTGGGGTAAAAAAAAAGTCAAATTAAAATTTTAGCTTAAAGAAATTCGAGCCAAAAATTAAATTAATTTTCGGCTTGTTAACATTCTCTAAGCTAAGTTTGCTAAATTTATTGTCCTACCATTACTACGATCACTACAAGTGTTAATGATCTAGTTTGGAGTTAAGTTAGGTTGGCTCAAAATAGACTTTAAAAAATATTGATTAAAAAATTTTAGCTCCTAGCTTGACCTATCTATTTTTATCTGATCTTGATTCAAACCAATAATTATATCAAATTTTGAGCAATTTCTTACCTAAATTCATAGCCTTAAAGACTTCCATATTTATATGAATAGCACTCAATATTTTCATATCACATTAAAAGTTACACTAATTAATATTTTTAATATTCAAATTTATCTTTTTGTGCATGTTGGCTCTTAAAATAATTTTTAAAAAAATGACAGAAAATATAAATATTTATATAATTAATTAAGTTGAAAAGAGGCCTACCTACTCCCGCTTGTTGGAGTCCACATAAGCCCAATAACCGTCCCCGGTAAGGCGAAGCAAGGACTTGGAAAAAAAAGAAAAAATAACCCATGAAGGCCAAATTCTCATCGTTCTTTCTCATCTCGAGAGATTATTGTATCACAAGATCTGAAATAATTTTACGTCCGCTGTTCAATAATAAAAGACCACTGATAATTTGGACTCACTATCATACACAATTCAGTCTGTGTTGACATGTGAGAAGGCGCTAGACACAAATTTGAGTCTCATGCGATAATTTTTCCTTCCGCTTTGTACTCTTCCCTGTTCCTCTCTCCGTTCGCTCCTCCTTACACCTAAGCCGCACAGGTCCTCGACGAAGCCTTTGTCTCTCCACTGTCCCCTTCCGATTTAGCCCAAAACCATCGCATCTACGGCTGAACCCTCGAGATTAGAAGGCAACAGCAATATCGATCTACAGAGACCCGAAATTCCCATCTCTCTTCTTCTTCCGCACTGTTCCTGCCCGAAACAACGAAAGCTAATGGAGGAAACCTGCCCGAACCTTCACGATACAGTCCCAATTAGCACTAACTGGGAAGACACGTCGGAATCACGGCATACAGAAAAAGGGACGGCACGACGGAATCGCGGCCGACAGAGGCAGAAAATTTCCATTCTGCTTCTCTTCCCACTCTGAGGCCTGCTTTGCCCTTGCCCTTCCTAAAGCTCGATCCTCCTTAGCAAGGGCATGATAGTGAAGAAAAACAAGAGGTATGCAGTCGGCGATAAAGATGGAGGTGCTTTATCAGGCAAGAATCCATCCCTTGTCAAAGGAAGATTGTGAGGCTTTGCATCGATGCATGAAAAAGGTTATTCAGAATGCTCTTGAAGTTGATGCAAGCTGCAGTAATTTTCACATTGATATGTTGTTTCATTATCGGTTGTTGGAAAAGTGCGTGAAGTTGGAGCAAATGGTAATCAGTATCCTAGTGATGATCATCACTGTCAACACGGTCGGAGCTCCACAGCGAAATCGGGCTTGTTTTATTTTTGTGCAGATATTGTGGCTTACATGGAAAGATCTTTTTCGGTCAAAAATGCAAGAAAAGTGAATACTTTTCATGCATCTTATAGACTGGTGAATTAAAATATTTTTTCTGATCATAGTATCTCGAGCATATTTTAGGCAGATAAGCAGTCAGGCTCCCCAATGTAACCCTCTTATCGGGGAAAAAATTTGCGTGCGATAGATGTACGCAGCGCTGCGTGCGATATTGGAGTATACCGTGGGTACAATGGGGTTACATCCATAGTATAAGCCCTTGTAACCTCCCTGTAACTTACGTGTAGCCTCTTAATATATGATAACAGAAGCACGAAACTTATTTTAGGGTACAGATAAGTTACAGAAAGTTATAGGGAGGTTACAAGGGGTTATATCACGGATGTAACCCCCCTTGTACCCTCGATATAACCCAAATATCGCACGCAGCGCTGCGTGCGTCTATCGCAAGCAAATTTTTTCCCTTTATCGGGGACGACGCAGGGTGGCTACCAAATTTTTTAGTGGATTTGAACTTGAAAATTGATTAAGATTTGAATTTTGTAAACTTATAAAATGATTTAAATTGAATTATTTAAGCCATTAAACTTGAGAAAATAAAGTAAAATATATATTTAAAATTAGATTATCAAGGACTACAAATGATTTTGAAGGTTTGAATGCTTTAAATGACTTAAACGTCATAAATTGAGGGACTAAAATTGAATATCAAATTCTACAAATTAGAGGTTGTGCTTAACTTAAATATGAAACATTATAAATTAGGGCTAAGTTTAAAATATAAATCTCATCTTTAAATGTTAAACTGTGACTTATTAATCGTCATCACCACCGGATTCGTAATGTTCGTGCCAGCAAACAAAAGATAGTAAAATGCTTAAGATGCAAACTTGTGTGTGGCACAAAGTTATAATATTCACACAAACTTTCAAGTTGTTCAAATGATTTTAAGACTTTATCAAATTTTAAGATAATATTCGATTTGAATATGAATAGTTGAATACCTATATACTTGTACTTATGCCGATCATTTAAGAAGTACTTTTTGAAGCTATTTAATTTAATACATGTTATAAATCATATAAAATGTATCGATAGATCAAACGCTACAACTAAAATAGCTCAAATACACATGTTTGCAAATGATCACATTCGTTCTAACTAACGTGTCAAATATTCAAACACCCTCTCTCGATACATTTACTTGTACTTTTTTAAGACAAAAGACA
>NEWO01000044.1:2169616-2208364 GCA_003013225.1 Phalaenopsis aphrodite | reverse complement strand
TTTTCCAAAGTACATTTTCTTTTATTAGGGAGGGCAATATAAACATCTCTCATCCCCACCACGACTAAAGTTTTTCCATCAGTCAGATATATCTTCTTAAAGTTGTCTGCAACATAGTTTCGCATTAATTCTCAGTGAGAAGATGTATGGAAGGAAGCCCTTGAATCCAGTATCTAGTCTTCAATAGAACTATGAACTGTCAGCAAAAGCGCATCATGTACTTCTTCGGCCACAACATTAGTTCTATCATTCTTCTTCTTCTTGGGATTTTTGCAGTTCCTTTTTATGTGACCAGTTTTGTCACAATTCTAACATGTTGTCTCCTAACCAAGCTTTGATTTTGATCTTCCTCGGTTTGAGTTAATGTCCTGTGATCTTCCTCAGAAATCAACATTCAATGTCAAACTCGAACCTGATGTCTCACCGGAATCTTTTCTGCGCACCTCTTCAGCAAAAATCAACAGTTTAGATCTACCCGCATAATTGTTACTTGTCATCCTCACGGTTTCCAAGTTATTTGACAATGAAGCCAACAATATCAGCGCACGTATCTCATCGTTAAAATCAATTTTCACATACGACAATTGATTTGTGATTTTGTTGAAATCATTCTGATGCTAAGTGACAGACACATCTTCTGTCATCTTTAAGTTAATAACTTTTTCATCAGGTGCACCTTATTATTCATTGATGGTTTTTCGTACATGACTGATAATCTAGTGAAGGAAATAAGAGCAATTAATTTAGAGTATCAAATCTAATTTGCTGTCAAATATGAGAAATTGTCAATTTGAACTGTGGATCGATTTCCATATTTGCAACAGGTCTAGCCCCACCAAAGTTACAACTGTTTTATATTAGAATAAAAAAATATTTTTAAATAACTAAATATACATTAAATAAATTTAATAGTTATTAAATTCCTTCAATTTTAAATAGGATATCCCTTTTCTCCCAAAGCCCAGCTGATATTTAATTTTATAATATCGAATTAAATGAAATACTATAAATGATTTTCAGCTTTTTTTTAAAAAAATTATTCAGTAGCTATTTGCTCTGACCTTTGGCTCCTACTGGCAATTGAGGTGGCAAGCCAGTCGCCCCCCTCCTGAGCGACCAGGGTTTTTTATTTTTAATTTTTAATTATCAAATTAACTAATTTAAAATCATATAATACCTATTTTGAAAATGTAGTCTAAATTATATAGTGAATTGTTAGCTCAATCAAATATATGAAATATAAATAAATTGGTGGATATGTTTAAAATTCATTGAAATTTTCCTCAGTTTTTTTATTTTCATCAAAACAAACATTAGAGTTAAATTAAATTTTTGTTTTGAATTAGACGACAATATAGTTTCCAATAATAATAATTACGAGCATTTACAAACGTACCACAAAATTCCTACGCATTTACTTATCTAACACCCAAACTTTACTTCTTATATTAATACCATCCATTATATCAAATCAAAAATCTCTCCATTTTAGCTTTAAAAAAGTGAATACACATTTTTCATGCGTAGGCATGGTGACATATATGTAAAAATTAAAGTTTAAGTGTTAGATATGTAAAAATTACATAAGAATTAAGTGGTACATATGTAAATCTCCCTATATGATTCATATTTCGGTTTACTTCTCAAGTCATATTAACATCTTTTTAGTATTATTTCGTAAGATTTAGCCTTCTAATATTTATTAGTCTCATATTTATTAAATCAATACGTACTTTAATATATAAGTGCATGCCGCACGTTATACATAGGAAGAGCTCAAATATCACAATTTCATTATACAGGACATGTGTAAGGTGATATGTATGTAAGAAATTAAAGTTCAGGCGTTAGATATGTAACCACAAAGAATTGTGTGGTATTTATGTAAATTTTCCTAAAATATATTGTTTCACCCAATTTTAATTATAATAAATTTATAAAATTAATACATACCAAGAAATCCTGCTCAACCTCTTCGTGTGGAAAAAAAAAGAGAGCCAAGTACAACCCTTCTCAACTGCAATCTTTTGTACATTGTTGGGGGTAGACGGTTGAGTGAGAGAGAGTTCCTCCCCTGTGAGATTGCTAGAGGACATGTTGGAGACGGAATCCATTAACAGAAGCTAGAAAAAATATTTTTTTAGTAAATATAGAAGTTTGGATGTGAAATATGTTAATTGGTAAGTTTTGAGTGCTAGGTATGTTAAAACCCCTTCAATTATCCATCAATTTAAAGCAAATCAATCAAATTAAACGTGAACAAAACATTTAAAAAATATTTAAAATTAAAGCTTGAACATAACAAATTAGTACCTGAAGATATATGTTATTAAACCGAAAACCGAACCAGAAACAAACTGAAACAATCAGTTTATTATTTTAATTTGGTTTGTCAGAAAAATGCTTTGATTTTAATATCAGATTTTATCGTAAATGCTGTATAACAAACTAACTAAACCGTCAGTTCATCATTATTTATCTTCTTGTTTCATTGTGAAAAATTTTTAAAAATATATATTTCTACCAAGAATTTTACATCAACATGCATCCTGACCATCTTCCTACACAATGGCATCCTAATAGAGTAACTCTGTAAACAAACATCAAAACTTAGAAAGCACAAATAGAAAAATTAAGGGGCATTTAATTGCATACCACGCAATTCTTATGTATTGACCTATCTAATATCTTAAGTTTCATATTTACATTTATAACACCCAAAATTTTAACATAACATAAAAAATATCCCAATTTTTAAGTTTTTAAAAGTGAAAAAAAACTTTTCATGCATAGGTTTATAACACCACTGTTACAAGTGTAAAAATCAAACTTTAGGAGTTAGATATGTAAATACATAAGAATAGGTGGTATGTACATAAATTTCCCAAAATTAACAGCGAACAGGATAACTCGCAATATGAAGAAGGTAAAAAACAAAAAAAATAACTGCTTGCAGCTGGTATTACTCATAATCTGGAGAAAAAAAATAAAATTTTACCTGTAATCAGTAACCCTTTTTATCCTTAATGTTGATTGATTTTTCAACCTTCTTTCCTGCAGCATGAAATAATTTCAAGCCAGTTAATATAGAACCAGTAACACATAGAAGAAGGGCTTTCCCATAATTATTGAATTGAAACACCTGAAAGATTTCAAAGGTATATACTGTTTAGAACCACCAAGTACATGGTATTCTATTTGAAAATTCATGAATTTGCTTTGAAGCCCACATCTTTTACAACAATCATGAATGTGCTTCATACAAATAGGTAAAATGTGTCGAGGGCGGATAACAAAGTCAAAAGAAGTTCAACAATATTTTAGGCTTGTAGAGTTATTACTGTATGAATTATATATACAAACTCATTCAAATGCCATGTCAAATACCAACTAGAAAGATGCATTTTAATAAGACAACATAACATATCACCCAAACTCCCATTAAGTAGCCCATCAATTTGTTATGAACAGCAATAAAAAATTTAACGAAATTTGCAATTTTTAAAGTTTTTGTCAGAAATAACTCATGAATTATATATTCATGTCTAATGGTTTTAGATGATTAATATAATTTTTCTACTTCATGGAAAGACAACTAAACAATGTTAAAAGCAACAACAAATTTATAACATGGAGAAAATGTGCCATTTTATTGGGGGTGATAGTCCTAACACAAAATCCGCAGTAGCATCCTCCCAATGAAGTTCATATAGAATACTCAAAGGTGCATAAATCCATTATCATTTCATTTCCCCTAAGCAATTTAATAAATTATACAACGTGAAAGTATGTCCACTACATCTCTTTTCAAACAACCCATCATCAGTCATGGACATAATCTTAAAAGTTGAAGTGATACCTTAAATTGGGCCAGAGGAATAAACATTGTCCGTTTTTCAAGCAAAATCCCATTTCCTGATTAAAAATGATAGACTCTAGTTCACCTTCGATTATGCCCCAGAGGGCATATTATATCATAATTTTTCTAATTTCAAATATGGCAGGTGCAATTGCAACGCTACCAAGATATAATTTAATGTGCCTTAATATGTAATAATGTGATCTGAATCAGAGCCAAAATCAGCAAATAAAATGCAAGAAATATGTAGAAAACCTCAAATTAGGGCTAATTTGATTAATCTTCAAGCAAACAAACAAGATACAATGGATGATTTACGATTCAAGAGGCAGACCGACTCTCCACAATCCCTAAACACCGGTAAGAACAAGAAGACAAAAAAAGAAAATTGTAGGAACCAAACAAGAAAGCAAACCACAGTTGATTAGCTCTACTGAAGCACCTGACATTCAAACTTTCCCATACCCCCCCCACCCCCTCCCCCAAATTCCTATCCTTGCATACATGATTAGGAGCTTAAAGTTAACGCAACAATACTCCTCTCCCAAAGAAACAAAATGCAAAGTGAAAAGAAGGAAGCTGCTTCCGGATCACTTCATAGGGATCCCAAGCTGCTTCATAATTTGACAAATCTTTCCACTTAATCAACACCTCATTTGCCCCAATCACTCCTCGATACACCTCTTCCACCTCCAAAGGTTCCAAAGCCACCTCAATGTCCTCTGTCAGCGTCGGAGGAAATGAAGACGAGAGTGTGTGGTCTTTGATAGCACGTCTCAACTGTGATACATGAAAAATTGGATGTAATGATGATGGTGGTGATAACCTCAGACGGTATGTCAATGCCCTAATGTGTGCCACAATCTCATGGGGATCATGAGAAATCTTCTCGCTCCTAACCGTCTTATGCTTGTAAGATTCAACTTCCAATAAACCATGTTCTTGGACTCAAATTATATCTCCATCCTATGTCCATCAACCTTACTCTTCATGATTTGTTGGGCCCTCAAAAGATGTCTCTTGAGCTCTGCCAATATCATAACCCTCTCCTATCGATCTACACTAGATATTGGTGTAGTGTTATGTCCATAATGTATCAGGTGAGGTGGATCTCACCCATACAAAATCTTGAAAGGAGTGGTCTATATTGCAATATGGTATAAAGTGTCATACAACTACTCAACCCAAGCAATCCACCTTGCCCAAAGTTTCGACGTAATTGATACAAAACAATGCAGGTACGTCTTCACACTCTTGTTGATCACCTCCGCTCGATCAGTCTAGGGATGATATATTTTACTCCTCTTTAGAACTGTCCCTTATAACCTGAATAGTTCCTTCCAAAAGTGGTTGAGGAACATCTTATCTCTATCTAATACAATAAATTACGAAACACCATGAAAATGAATCACTTCCCGTATAAATAAAATAGAACTGAGATAACAGTATAAGAGTGTCACAATGGAATGAAGTGTGCATATTTGCTCAGGTGATCCACTACAACCAATATATCAGTAAATCCCCATTACCGTGGCAACCCCTCTAAAAAATCTATTGTCGCCTACTTCTAGACCTTCTAAGGCAAAGCTAGGGGTTGTAGTAACACTCTTGATGTCATAATCAAATACTTGTGTCGTTAGCACACATCACATCTAGCCACTATGTCCTCTACATCTCTACATATCCCCCACATAATACAAGTTCTATCGACAATCAATTGTATGACTTTTGTACCTCAAAAGTGTCCCCCAATCGTGTTGTCGTAAAACTTCTCTAACAGTTTGGGAATGTGCACTGATGACCTCAGTAACACTAACTGTACTTGGCAGAATAGCTATTTTCCCCTCAATATATATCTCGGATAACTGTCTGAATCCTATAAATATGCCCTGATACAAATCGGAGCCAAAATCAACGAACAAATTACAAGAAACATGTGAAAAAAGACAAATTAGGCTTAATTTAATTAATTTCCAAGTAAACAAACACGATACAATGAATGATCTATGTTTCAAGAGGTACATCGACTCTCCCCGATCCCTAGACCACTAGGAATAAGAAAACAAGAAAGAAAATTATATGAATACAAACAAAAAGCTAAACCCTAGGTGATTAATCTTCACAAAACACCCCCAAAAACCCCTTAATTTCACTCCTCACATACATGATTAGGGGGGCTTAATGAGCCCCGCTCGTGGGTTGGAATCCTCACAAGAGGCAACTAAGGTTCCTGCCCCCCTAGGCTGGGCCAGCTAGGCCAGCTGGTCTGGCTGGGTCAAGCCAATCCAGGGGACTGGCGTAACATAATGATCACTAACAAATCAAAATATAGTATCTACGGTAAACAAAGCTATGATGACTTAGGATAGTTTAGCACAGTATTACATATAATATAAGGGCATACCATATGAAGATCAGCATAAATGTAAAAGAAATTCCCCGATTAGAGCCAAATGGCCACACTGTTTAATTATTATTTAATAATCATAAAGCCATTATTTGGCATAGATGAATTATTATTCAAGTTTGAAAACATTTCACTAAAGTATTTATAACTGATATATTCATCTTTAATGTGATCAAAACAAGTCATTTTAACCTGATTGTGTGAAAAAGAACAATCCGACTCAAAATATTAATACACTTATACTCAACTCCAACATAATGTTTAATGACAAAATGTACTATTCTAATAACTCGACCCAATTTAAATGTACATATCTTACCTTTTCTTATGGATTCAAAATTTCATACTTTGATGATCAAAGTAAAAGACACATTCTTAATGCCAAAAAATATCTTCAAAAACAAAGTGTCTGCACAACAACATAAACTTATATATCATAATTTGATAGTTCTGCTTAGTTTCATTCAATTTCTCACAAAAATAGACGATCAGATGACCCTCTCGATTTAGCACAAATACAAATATTAGATACCTCACAAAACCTCAAACACTTTATCAAAACTAGGAACTTTAAGCATATGTGTGATTATAAGCTTCTCCTTAATTTCAACAGAAGCACAATCAATAAGTTTTGTTCATGTGGAATTCCGTCCCCATTAGTTGGCCCAGATAGCTCATAATATGGGATCCACGGGGGTTCAATCTGTGGAAGCTATTGAAGGGATTTTTCTATTTGAGCTTTATTTTTTTATTCTTTTCTCATTATGTTGTATGTCTTTTCTTCTTTGTTTGTTTTTATATTTCGTAAGTTGTACTAGTCTTTATTATGTTTGCCCTAGCCGGAACCCATATAATAAGGGGAAAGGTTGTAACTTAGGCTTGAGGAGAATAAGACAAAAATAGCTTCTCTACATTTCTTCATGGCATCAAAGCCCTAGGGAGAATCCTAGCTGTTCTGCCCTCCTCCGCCAGCCTCCTGCTGTCCACGCACAGCATCCTCCTCTGACGTACTTCTATCAGCCCTCCTATCTTAGCCACAACCCCAACCTGAACTCCAGCATCATTCCTTCAGCAGACCTGTCCCCGCAGCAGCCCCTTCTCCTTGTCTCAGCAACACCCAGCAGTGGCATACTGCTGATGATTCCAGCAGCCTTCAACGCATCCAGCAGCACCGGCACCCTGTGTTGATTTCAGCAGCATAAGCCTGCAGATTCCTGCCCTGCATAGCCTTGCCGCTGCCTTCCCACAGACTGATTTTCAGGGGCCTGCCGCAAAGAACAACACCAGTTGTGTTTCTCTGCTGCCTTGCTGCTGTCATCTTTCTTGCAATCCTCCACTCTCAGCACCTTCCTACTGCCCTGCCACTGATTCCCCTCTTAGTGGTTAACCAACCTATCTATCACCTAATATGTGATGAAGACTTCATGTCCTACCACAGAAGGTGATACCGAATCCGAAACAAAGACGGTTGGACAGCCGGAAATCTCTTTCCTCATCACCAATCATAAACTCGATGGCTACAATTTTCTCCAATTGTCTCAATCAGCTTTTATGTACATTTGTGGGAAAGGGAAAGCAAAGCACCTCACTAGAGGAGCCATTCTTGAACTTGTTGATCCTCTTTATCGCTCATGGAATATCCAGGATCATGTGGCCATGTCTAGGTTGATCAATTCTATAACCATAGAAGTTGGAAAATTTTTCTTTCTTCACAAGATAGCACAAGGGATTTGGAAAGTAGTGCGTGAGACTTATTCTAGTATTGAAAACAATGCAGCACTGTTAGAGATCGAGACAAAACTACATGAGCTTCGACAAAAAGAGTTGAGTGTTACTCGATACTATAACACACTATTAAGGTACTGGTTATATTTAGATATTTATGATACATATGTAAGAAAGTGCCTCAAAGCACTATGATGTAAAAAACAATAGTAGGGAAGAAGAGAATGTTCAAGCTCTTACTGGGTCGAAATAAGAATTAGATGGCCAGAGGAAGAATTATAGAGATAAAGTCCTTCCCTATCACTAGGGAAGTATTTGTTGAAGTTAAAAGAGAAAAAAGTATAAAAAAGCTCATGATGGAAGGAAGCATGGGTTCATCGAGCATTGAGAGCTCGGTTTATACACACACAACTCCTTCCAAGATTCAAAGTCAAATAAGAATCACCCGTTGTGTAAACACTGTAAGAAACTTGATTACACAAATGACAAGTGTTGGAAACTACATGGAAAACCTATACAATGGAAGCATGGACAAGGAAGGAAAGACCAAGACAGCAAGGTCCATGCTTCTACCTCTTCTTAAGGGTTGGCTGGCCCTAGTCCCTTCATCAAGGAACAATTGAATGTGTTGAAGAAACTTTTTACTAGCACCATTGAGCAGCCAACCAGCTTGAAGACATGCCAAGGTATCAAGCCCTCTTATTTTGCTAACAATGAAAGATTTCGAGCTTGAATAATAGATTCAGGTACTTCTAATCACATGACCGGAGACATTCATGCTCTCATCAACATCAAGAGATCACTGCCTCCAAATTTGTTAGACTTGTCAATGGATCTCACTCCATGATTTTTGGTAAAGGAGAATTGTAAGTCCCCTAATAAATTCATCTTTCCTTTATGTTATGTGTTCCCCACCGAAATTGCAACTTATTTTCAATTAGCAAGCTTACTCACTACTTGAATTATGTTATCAAATTACAATTTATCTCTGGTGAATTTCAAGTGGTGAATACGGGAAATGTGATTGACAGTGTTGAATTACAACGAGACCTATACCTGCTTAAGAAGAGCTATTCTCTTAGCACCAAAGTGTTTTTTCCATCATCCTCTTCTCATGTTCCTAAGTCGGTTGTGTTTGAGTTTGTTGTGAGTCAGGTTATATTATGTCATTGTTGTATGGGTCATCCCAATTTTTATTATGTTGCAAATTTGTACCTCTATCTCTTTATTAATAACAAGTAATAATTTTATCAATGTCAAATCTGGTAATTAACTAAGCATATTGTCATGTATATCTTCTATCTCAGTACAAACTCTCACGTTATTTTTCTATCATCTACAGTGACATTTGGGGACCATCAAAATTAAAAACTATCAATGGAGCCACATGGTTTGTTTCCTTCATTGATAATCACACTAGAACCAATTCAATAATCTCATGAAGGATAAATCTGAAACTATACAAATCTTTCAGTACTTCTATGATATGATTTACACTCGGTTCCAGTGTAAAATTCATATTCTCAAAACTAATAATGCAAAGGAATACTTCAACTCAATCGTCGGATCCTACCTTACAAATAATGGAATCATCCATTTGAATTCCTATGTTGAGACTCCAACAAAATGAGACAATTAAGATAAAGAATAAATAACTCCTTGATGTATTTAGGTCTATAATATTTTCGTACGATGTCTCAAAAACTTTCTAGGTAAATGCAATGCTCACAGGCACCTACATCATTAATAGAATGTCAAGCAGCGTCCTTAGATTCAAAGCCCCTCTCGATATTTTGTTGGACACATAAGCTCATGTTACAGTTTTCTTACCCAATCTTCCTCTAAAAATATTTGATTCTCTTTTGTTCATATTCATCAACTAAATTGCACAATGTTTGACTCAAATCCATCAAATGTAACTTCCTCAATTATGCTTCTAACAAGAAGGGTAAGAAAGCTATAATCATTGTCTACGTAGTTGATATGATCCTGACAGCAGATGATGAAAAAGAGATTAGGAAAGTTAAAGAAGTTATTGCCATTGAATTTGAAATCAAGAATCAAGGAGCTATGAGTTACTTTCTAGGGATGAAAGTTGTCAATTTCAAAAAGGGAATTGTGATATCCCAAATAAAGTACATCCTAGACCAACCAAAGAGATAGGAATGATGGGGTGTAAACCTGTAGAGACACCTATGGATTTCAACAAATTGTTAAACTTAGGGGGAAAAACAACCCCACAAATGGAAAAAAAGTAGATATTATAGATTGATGACAAAGCTTATATACCTGTCATACGCTAGACCTGATATCGCTTGTTATGTCAGCATTGTGAGTCAACATATAAATAGTCTAAATGAATAATATTCGAAGATAGTTTACATATAATTGAGGCTTCATTATTTAAGAAACCAAACAGATAGAAGTTTATATTGATGCTAGTTGGGTAGGATAACTCATAGACAAAAGATCCACATTTGGGTGTTGTTCTTATATATACGAAAATCTTATCACATGGATGAGCAATAAGCAAGGAATGGTCTCCAAAAATAGTGCAGAATCTGAGAATCAGGCAGTTGCTCTGAGAATTTGAGAAGGAATGTAGATCCAAAAATTAATAATAAGTTGAGATGCTCAACAGTCAATCCCATAAAGATGTTTTATAACAATCAAGTGGCTATTAGTATTACAAAGAACCCTATGCATCATGACAAGACCAAACACAATGAGATTGATATACATTTTATCTCTAAAAAGGTCAATAGTGACATTATACACTTAATCTACATTCCAACTCATCTTCAAGTCATTGATTGTTTCGCTAAATCCCTACCTCCATGCAACTTCAACGATTTAAATACCAATTTGAGTTTTTACAACATCTATGACCGAGCTTGAGAGGGAGTGTGGTATTCCGTCCCTATTAAGTGGCCCAAACGCCGACCATATGGGACCCACAGGTTCACACTGTGAATGCTATTGGAGGGAATTTCCTACTTCAAATTTATTTTTTTTTATTCTTTTCTTATTATGTTGTATGTTTTTCCTTCTTTGTTTGTTTTTATATTTGGTAAATTATAATTGTCTTTATTATACTTGCCCCAATCACCCCCATATAATAAGGGGAAATGTTGTAACTTGTGGAGGGGAATAAGAGAGAATCACTTCTCTAACTTTCTTAAGTTCATTTAAACTTTTTCTTAAAATAGTAGTAGTTCATATGATCACAATATTGAATGCCTTTCACCAATCATATATATAATTTAGAAACATAATGAAAAATCCTTTATCTCATGAACATTAGTTGGTACAGTCAAATTATTAATTACTTTAAATTTATCATAATCAACAAAAAATCTATCAGTAAATGCAATAAATCACAAAAGATGTAAATAATATCATAAAACACCACTTCTTCAGATTTTAGTGTAACTTTTCTATATATAAAAGTTCAAAGCTTTCAAAACATGCATAGAATATTCACCACTTACTTTAAAATATGTCAAAATATCATCAATGTATATAACTAGAAATTCCCGAGAAAGAACAAAAACATGATGCATGACTCTTATTAGTGGTGATGTTGTCAACGTTTGAGTGAGTTAAGCTCAACTCAAAATTAATGCTCACTCCAAAATTGAAATCACCTCAAGTAGGCTAGACTAAACTCCTAATTACAAGTTAGCACAATACTATAGTCTAATTACATAACTATTATTTAAAACAAGCATTGTCATTTGAGATTGACAACCAAAGTTTTTTTTTTCTTTGACAAACAAATCATGATGCTTTGGTATCATTGTATCAACCAAAAAATAAACTGCAGCAAACCCATAAAAAGCAAGATCAAACCGTAAAAATTTAAAACCATACACATCAGATAGTTATCTCACAATTTATTTCTATGTAACAAAGGTAGATTCAAACTTAATGTCAAATGACAAAGATCCATTTTATGACCCAAAAAAAAAAAACACTAAGCAACTAGAGTTGTATTTTATTGAACAGTAAATGTTCACAGAAAATGTAGCATGAATACTTACAAGCAATACTCTGTTTCTTTTTTTATTCGTGAATTTGTGTGCTTGAATGTTCTAGCGAGTACATTTTCAAAGGACACCGTAACTCAACTCCAACTCTTCTTCATGACATCTCTAGTTAGCCTTGCTCAACTCTATCCTTTGCTTAGTGTGTAGTCCTAAACATTTTAATTTTTATGGTATGGTCTTGTAATTTGCATTTTTATTCTGTTCCGAATTCAGTTGCTTGAAACAAGTATCTTATTATCTTAGTCATGTGAAAAACATGATAAAAAACGATTTTGTTGATTATGCGCAACACAAAAGATTTTTTTATGAGATCACCATTCATCATGCCACAGAGCATAACAAAATTAAATATAAATAATCATTACAACTTTGGCATGGCATTTTAATACTTATTAAAGGTATTTATGCCACCATTTTGGTATCACATAAAAAGAAAAAAAAACAACCATAAACTTTCATAAAGTACAAAGTTTTGGATCAAGAAGATTTTAAAACATGTATGATGAAGTTCAGAACGTACTTTCTCTTTCTGCGATCCACCATGTTGTTTCGCATGTCAACCTTGGGAGGAGCAGATCCAGGTTGTCCGACAACTTGCATTGGGGGGAGGGTTGGTGCAGAAGCAGCAGGCATGGGGGGCACTGGAGCGGGTGGAGTTGGGGGTGGAGCAGCAGCAGCTGGCTCAGGGAGAGGACGAGGTGTAATGTGCTTTAATCTATTGTTCCTATAATTCTTCCAGAAGAAGTATTGTTGTTTGTGGGCCAACTCCTAAAAAAATCATGAAGAGGAATGTCAAAATGATTCTCAAGCGAAACTCACGGTAAAATGCCCTTCATTAAAGTTAAAACGCAAAAGTAATGACTTCAAGATTGAATAAAAGTTAAATCACAGAATTTATGACTTCAAGCTTTAAAATAGAGAGGGACTGCCAAAAAATCATATTGCTTATAAGTTCACAAAGTTGTTTGTCGCAGAATTCCCAGATATGGAATATGGAGTACCTATTCAACACATAGGTCAACTGCTCAACTAAACATGAGAAAAAATAAAAATGAAATAACAAAGTAAAAACTTGAAAATCAACAAAGTACAATACTAATCAATAGAAACTTCTCCAATATTCGCCGATGTACACCACATTAGATTCAGCGGAAAAAGGAGTAATGGAGGTCATGTCAATACTTTCTTTTAATTTTAAACCATTCAATGATTGCATATTACGAGGTTGTCTGGTAGGACGGAAATGTCTTAAGATCTGTCAGGCATCCATTTTCTTATTGTTAATTTATTGACTCAATATAGCTAAGGAAAAAAATGCTAGGGAATATTTCCTTTTGAGGAATGGCAGCTATGTACGCAAGATCTCTCAGCTAGGGTTTTTCGAGATTGAACTCTCTCATTCTCAGTTTTTATTCATCTTGGCAGCAAGGGTTTCTTTAAGACTTGGAAGCTTCAACTTACACACTCCGCTAGAGTCTGATGGTGCATACAAGAAGAGAATCTTTGTGAGGTAGAATTATTGTGAAAGTTTCTTTGATTTAGAGCATGTGTATTTAGGCTTTGGGAATGGATAGCGAGTGATACTTTATTGCATGCACCAAATTTCCGACATCTTCGATGGTAGATCAGATTCTCTCTCCTCTCCTATAGATGTGGGCTTTATTCAAGTTGAAGCACGTAAATATTGATGTTTTTCTAACCTTGTGCATTGCTTCATCTCTTTCATGAGTTTACATTGTAGTGAATTGTACTTCACTCTAGTGATACTTCTGCAATGAGTATTGGAGTTCTCATTATAACAATTTGATAGCATAGTTTGGAGTATAATGGCTATAAAATTCAAGGTCGAGAAATTTCATAAGTCAAAGAGTTATGCCCTTTAGAGAACCAGGTTGTGAGTAGGGTTGTCAAAAAAGCTTGTTGTTCGCGAACACCTCGTGTTCGGTTTGTTAAGTAGCTCGTGTTCGGCTCGTTCGAACAAGTTTTTAAAGCTTGAATTATAAACGAGCCGAACACGAACAGCTTTTTGTTCTCTCGTGTTTGGCTTGTTTTAGCTCGAAATAAAAAAAATATACATTATTTATATAATAATATATTACATATATTATTTATATAATAATATATTATATAGATTTATATCTAAGTTTAAAATGTAACTGCTCGTTTGATAATGTGGTTATGCGCTTTCTTTTGTATTTAATTGGTTCAGGTTTGAATCCAACACTTTACATTTATTTTTTCAGTTTAATTTTAATGAGCTAAATTCGAGCCGAACACGAGCCGAACACGAACACGAATATTTAAATAGAGCCAAACACGAACACACTGTTCACGAGCCGATTTCGAACACGAGCCGATTTCGGACACAAACAATTTTGAACGAGCCGAACACGAGCCAAGCCTGAGCTCGCTCAAGCTCGGCTCGTTTACAGCCCTAGTTGTGAGGTCTTCTAATTTGACATGAAATTATGAAAGCACTCATTGGACATTCGAATATGCCAATAACAACAATTAAAGAAGAAAAGGCAGAGACGGATGAAACAGATCTTTTCAATTCAGTTGTGTTTGGTGGGAGGAGGTATCAAAGAAGATCTTGGACAAAGCAAAGTGTAAAACTATTAATTCACATTTGAATGGGCTTAATTATAGTGCTCGTGATATAAGGAATACTGATATGATTGTAGATGATGAAGATCAAGCTTTGTTATTAATGATCTATTTACCTCACTCATATAAGCACTTTCATGAAAACATGTTGCAGGGGGACGGCGCGCACTAGGAGCAAGCAATTAAAAACCAAGAAAAATAATATCAGCATATGCAAATGCAACATGTTCTACTGTTGATTATGATAATATTCTTTCTATGATAGCAAAATCTAAGTGAAGGGATCAGTGAGTTCTTGAATTAGCTTGTTCATATTATGTCTCGTGATGAATAGTTCCATACAAGTGTGTGTGTGTTTTGTAGGACTATTGGTCGTGGAAGTAAAGGTTGGAGGACACATGATAGTGCAATTAAGAACTTTTCAAGTGGTTGGGCTTGTACCCAATCTGAGAATGAAATTCATATTTTTAAGTGATTTAAGTGATGCAAATACATATATTTTGGTGGAACTAAGTTCCTTAATGTTTGCGGTAGCATTTTGATTGTCATGATAACTAAGTGTTGCAAAATGAAAATTTGACAGCCACTTCAGTTATGTTTTCACCTTTGTCGGAGCATCGCATTTTGGGTAAGTAGAAAAAGGTGAACTTCCTGGTTGTAGAAAAAAAGTTGTAGCAAAGTCGAACATGAGATGATAGAATTACATTAAAAGGAAGATCAAATAGAATATACTTACTTTACAATCTACCTTGGTGTCAAGTCTGAATTCAGTGAAAGAAAATAACAACTTACAATGTACAAAATTCAATATCATGCAAAATTTCAAAGGACTCTCTTCAACATTCAATTCTAGGAGTTATCTGAGTCGCATGGGATTGTGTTGTGCTAAACCCATCGGGGTTTGTAAACTTAAAAGTGCTCAGCTTGGAGATGAGTCATAAAAAATATTCAGATTTTTCCACAATAAAGCCAAAGGTAGAATTGCTAATTTATCACATCAACATAGTTATGAGTGTTAAAACCTATATATGCAGGATCTCCTAGCTAGGCATGGGTAGTGCATATGAGAAAAGCATCTTTGTTAGGCAAAACGATTATGAGGGTTTCTTTGAGCTTCTTTTTCGATTGAGTGAGTGTACTTGGACTTTGAAAAGGACTGAGAAGTATTCATTTCTTATGCAAACCGATTTTGTGGTTTCTTTGATAATGGATTGGAAACTATCCTCTCTCGCTAACAAAAGCTATGTTCAAGGTGAAATACATAGATATTGGTGACTCGCTTTCTTTGTTGTTTGAGCTCTTTTGTTTTATACTTTGTGGAATACCATACTTTAAAACTGATGAAATTTGAGCGTTAACTGATGACATTTTCATTAAAATATTCATATTGGTACATACACAAAACTTATGGACAATATAATTCCAATATGACTATCAGCCAACTCAAAATAATTCAGATATGACTAACGTTGATAAAGACAGCAATCTACTACATACTACATGATATTAATATCTTTAGTGGATTTCATTCAACTTTGTCTACACAACTTAACATCATTGAGCATCAAACAACCTAGAATATGGCACTTTGGTGGATATCATTCGACTTTGGCCGCACAGTTCAACGTCGTGGATTATCTCTAGTAGACAATCTGGGACGGGTCTATTATCCTATGTGAATTTCATTCAACTTTCGCCACACGGGTGAACATCATCAAGCATATTCGGCGAACAACCTAGGACAGGTTAATGTCATTTAGGCAACTCCAACAAACAGCCTTAAATCAAACTTAATTTTTTTTTTATAACACTCAACTTCTCCGTCTACACAAATTAAGTAAAATTCCAACATGAAGTTACGTTGCAACATAAGAAATGAAATAATATTCAGAATCACAAAAAGTGCACTATAAGCAAAATATGATTAATTACAAAAACATGAAGACACACTATAAGAAATAATAAATGCTACATCAAGCAAACGAAAACCTTTAAAAACAAACACATTATTGTAAAGTACAAATGATACGTCAAGCAAATGATACGTCAAGCAAATGAAAAGCTTTAAATAAAATACACTGTTAGGAAATACAAAGTTAAAACAAATAAGCAAAAGCAAAACACTAGTTAATATCAGCATCTTCCTCCCTCTTGTCAAGGGTGTGCTCCTTCAAATCACTCTCAACTCGTTCACATTTCAAATAAGAAGAGAGATCTTTAGATGTCTGATTGGGAGATAGGCCCTCGATGAACGACCTTGATCCAACACCAATATCAATATCTTTCCCTGACTTTAATCTCCTATTCTCCTATTCATGGGCAAACAACTTTACTTTTAAAACCTTCACTTTGGGTATTTTGACTAAGATCAACTCTCGTCTCCACGAGCTCTTCTCGAGTTTTCTTCATATCCCGATGCTACAAAGAGAAGGAAGTCATCATAGTAGATATCTCGATTCTACACTCTGCAATTGGCTTTCTAAGCCTGCAACATCCTCAAAATTAGAATAATATATACGCTTGTATTTGCCCTGAAGAGATTTGATTTTCACAAATTCTAAATTTTACACTTTTAGGGCAAGATTTAGCTCCATATCTACACCCATCATTTTATCATCTGTATTAAACAATTTTATAATTGATAAGTGAAAGCAACATAAAAAAAATTATGTATAGAGTGACAAAAATTCTTCAGGTCGTTGAAGTCCAGTACATAAGCGATTCAATACCTCCTCCAAAATATAAATTTTTGAAATGCCAGCCCGATGATTTTTATTCACTCAATCGTTTTCTTACTTTTCTTTGGAGGATGAATTTCACAATCACTATCCTCGAAGGGTCGCTTTCAAGGGGGCAGTAAAAGCCGATTCAAGATGCATTTTTTCAAACTTCTTTAAAACCGTAGCGTGAAATCACCCAAGATGAATATAAAGACCTGTTTTGAATAAAAATTATTCACTCAATTTTTGACATATTGTACTTCGAACTGTAGATTTTTAATATTCCGAAAATCAAACATTATCAGTACATCATCTAGCATGATATGAAGGGTGATAGGAAGTCCCTATAGTTTTCTTCTGACTCCCATGAAGGTTTTGTTCATTTTTCAAAAAGATAAATTTGACATACCATCTTTCTTAATGGTTACTTCATTCAAAGATCAAGTAATTTGTTTCTGAAAAGTATTCGACCAAGCACATCACTGATAAACCTGCTTATCTTAGTCATAAATATAGTCCCACGCTTTCTGAAAAGGCAATCAATCCAACAACAATCATAATAGCCCAACAAAAGAACTGATAAATACAGAATCCACCTGTCGATATAATCTCATTCAATTCAAACACGCATGGAAACTGAAGGCCAACACACAAGTTCACCTAATAATTTGTGATATATGTGGGTGGAGGCGTACAAGCTTTTGATCAGACGGTCAAGCAACATAACCACCATATCAATTGGAAAATGAAAATTCTTCGAGAAGATTTTGCAAAGCATCCTCAATAATTATTGACTCTGGCTCATCAATTTTAAATATCTTGTGTGGCCTTCATGGGTTCGGGATATTTTAGACAATAGAACTCCAAATAAAAAAAAACAAGCGCAATAATCCTGCTTTTATGGGCGAAAAACACCTAAAAGGGAGCAGGAAACAACATGTCAAATTTTATAGATAAAAACAGCCAAAAAGGGAGTAGGCAACAATAGACTTGGAGAAGCAACAACCGCCCAAAATCAAGCACAAGATCACCAAACACTTAAATTTGAGAAATTCGGTGAAGAGCCCTGCTTTTTTGGGGCTAAAAAAGAAGAAGAAATTCAAAATTTAAAGGTTCGCTCCGCTAGCAAACCGACGGTGCTTGCTTGCGGGCACACATCTACGTCCGCATAGGTATACAACAACAACAAGCCTTTATCCCACTAAGTGGTGTCAGCTACATGAATCTTTTTTCTCTATTGTGTCCTATTCAATGTCATATTTTCATTTAATTCTATGTCATTTTTTTTGTACAATATGCCCAAGTCTTTTTTAGGTTTACCTCTGTCTTTCTTAACATCAGTCAAAGCTAAAACATCTACTCTCCTAACCGAATCATTAGATGGTCGACGACTAATGTGATCAAACCATCTAAAACGACTCACTCTAATTCCATTTGCCACTGGAGTTACACCAACCCTATCACGGATATATTTATTTTGTATTTTCTCTCTAAGTGTCAAACCACTCATCCACCTAAGCATTCTCATCTCAACAACACTAAAATTTGTTTTATATTTCTCTTTTAAAGGCCAATATTTTGCGCTATAGAGCATTGCATGTCTCACCACCATCTTATAAGTTTGTTCTTTCAGTCTAAGCGATACTTTTCGATCGCACAATAGGCTCGAAGCATACCTTCACTTCAACCAACCAACTTCAATTCTGCTAACAAAACTATATCACCATCACTTTGAACAATAAACCCGAGATATCTAAAATGTTCATAACTTTGAATGATTTGATCACCCATAGTTACAGCTTTGTTACTAGAGTTACTACTACTAAAATTACATTCCATGTATTCAATTTTATATTTACTCAAATGAAGATCTTTGGACTCCAATGTAGACATCTATAGTTCAAGTTTTTCCTAAACTCTTTCTCTAGTCTAATCTACGAGAATGATATCATCTGCGAAAAGCATATATCAAGGTACATCCTCTTGTAAATGTCCAATAAGTGCATCCATTACTAAAGCAAAAAGATATGAGCTTAAAGTTGATCCCTGATGTAATCCAACTGAAATAGGAAAATATTTGGTCAATCATCATTCTGTTTGAACACAAGTAACAGCTCTAGCATGCATCTTTTTAATGACTTGAATATGATTCAAATCAATACATTTTATTCTAGAACTCTCCAAAAGACTTTTCTTGAAACCTTCCTGTAACCTTTTTTCTAAATCAATAAAAATTGTATATAGAACCTTCTTATTCTCTCTGTAATTCTCCATCAAACCTCTTGATAAATTTATAGCTTCCATAGTAGACTTGTATGACAAATCCAAACTGATTATGAGAAAACTTTATATCACGTTTTAAATTATGTTCAATTACCCTCTCTCATAAATTTAAAGTATGACATATCAACTTAATTCCTCTATAATTAGCACACTCTTGCGCATTTCCTTCATTCTTAAAAATGAAGACCAAAATATTTTTTCTCCACTCCTCAGGCATCTTTTTAGTTTTTAAAATATTACTAAAGAGTTTGGTAAGCCAAGAAACTCTCGAATTCCTAAATATTTCCACACTTCAAAGGGGATGTCATCAAGTCCTACTGATTGTCCGTCATTGATTCTCTTTAAAGCCTTCTCACCTTCTTTTTTAATAATGTGACGGTAATAATAAAATATTTTATTATTGATAAGAATATTAATATCACTAAGATCGATCATATTTTCAGAAATTTCATAAAAAGTTTATCAAAATAACGCATGCACTTATGTTGAATATCTTCTTCTAAAAAAACACTATTAGATTTTCATCTTTAATACACTTTACTTGAGTTAAATCTTTATCTTTCTTTTATCTTTATTTGGCTAGTTTATACATATATTTTTCACCCTCTTTAGTATCTAAAATATTATAAAGAACACTAAAAATAGAATTTTTAGCGTCACAAATTATTCTCTTAGACTCACTACAGGCCACTTATATTTTTCTTAATTCTCCAATCTTTAACATTTAAACCAATTTTTATAACATACCTTTTCATATTTTGACTTTTCTTGCACATTATTATTCAACCACCAACTATTTTTATTTATATAATTTTTTTCTTTCTGATTCTCCAAGTACTTCTTTTTTGTCACTTGTTTAATAGTATTTTTTTTTACTTTATCCCAAATAAAATTTGTTGCTTCATGAACATTCTAAATCTGAAAATCTTAAAGCTTACTCATAAAAGTAATTTTATTTGTAACTTTTAGGTGCCCACATTTAATTTTATGACAATGATTCTTAGTATTTTTAATTTTACAACTATTCATCTTAAAATCCAAAACTAATAATTGATATTAAGTACTTAAATTTTCACTTGAAATAACCTTGTAATCTTTACATTCTCGACAATCTCTTTTCTCATAAGAAAATAATTAAATTGTGTTTTATTAGATCTATTCTTATAAATTTATCTCTTTTCTTAAATGAAATATTAACAATATTCAAATCATATGCTAAAGTAAACTCTAAAATGGTTATATCTTTTTCATTAGTCACTTCAAAATCGTAGCCACCATGAATATTTCTAAAAATTTTTACCACTATACCAACATGTCCATTTAAATCTTCTCCAATAAAAATTATTTCTTCAAGAGGTATCATTTATATTAATTCTTCTACATCATTCCAAAATTTTTCTTTAGAACATATATTTAAACCTGCTTGAGGAGCATAAGCACCTATAACATTAAAAATTTTAGTATCAACAACAATCTTATGGGCTATAATTCTATCTCCGATTCTATTATTTTTTACAACATTATTTTTCAAACTCTTATCTATAATTAAACTTACATTATTTCTAGTGTGACTTCTACCTTAATAACAAAGTTTAAAACCTAAATTAACAATCTCTTTAGTCTTTTCTCCAACCCATTTAGTTTCTAGAAAACATAATATATTTATTTTCTTGTGAACTATAATATCAACTAATCTCATTAATTTACCTGTGAGAGTACATATATTCCAATATTATAACCTAATATTAGTTTCATGGACTAAGTTTTTTACTCACATTCATCTGTAATATGGGAACACTTGTTTATTTGACACTACACCCGGGCGTTGAAGTCGTGACCCTTGCACACTTTTCATTGCATTCAGTTCATACTACACGTCGCTTCCAAAGAACGCCCTAGACATACGCATAAGCATGTTCTCGATAATTGTTTCCTAAAACATTTTAATATAGCAAGGATTATTGTTTCCTTTTCTTCTCGCACTAATTTGATCACTTTATCTAAAAGACTATTTTTAACTGGATTATAAATGTTTGAACGAGTTAAATCTATTTTCAATTGCATTATTTCAATATATATCATTCCAACATTTTTCTCTAATACACATATTCATTTATTATCCCTACTAATTTTTTTACATATCCATCATAACATTATCATTAATGTCACACTTAACTTAAATAGCAATAATTTTTTCACAACCATTCAAATCCATACAACGTCACCAACGAAATTGTATATTAATAAAATTCAGAGTTAAGCTTCCAAGAAAAAACCTATCATAAAACAAAATTCCCAAGGCACTTCTCCATTTTAACCATTCAGTTTTAAATCAATAAGCTATATCAACAGATATATCAAAATTTCTCGGCCCCAATTAGTGGGATAAAGGCTTGCTCTTGTTATTGATTAGATAAATCAAAATTCTATTTGTAACTCTTGCAAGCCTGAATTTTATCTTTTCTTCTAATAATATTGAATGATAATTTTTAGCATGAATACTCACTAAAATTACATATCATACATTGAATATTGTTCCACTAATTCAAAAACCTCAATCTTCCAAAAATTTCCTTCATTTCTCTTAATTATCTAATAATTTAAGTGGATGTCTCACAAACTATAATATAATCATCTAAAAAGAAATGCACCATGGCACCTAGTTTTAAATGTCTGCTGTAAACATCTTCACAATAAAAACAAAAAAGATACAGATATAATGTTAATCCCTGAAACAAACCTATGATAATTGAAAACTCTTGGGTCACTCCACAACTACTTATAATACTAGTTACTGCTACATCAAATGTCTTTAAAATAAAGATTCTTTGATTTAAATAAAGTAGGAGAAATATATTTCAAATAAGGATGCAATGAAAGAAAATTAAAAATAAATTGTATCGAAAAAAGCATTAAAAGGGAAGAAATAATAAAGATAGAAACATGTTTATTAGAGTATGATAGCTATTGCATATTGTAAAGACAAAAACATATTATGATGATATGCTCCACAAATACAACCTTACTTCCAGGATGAGCCATTGCATTACGAAAGTTTGCATTCTGCAGAAGCTCTAGAAAGAAAAGACAATGTGGATACCTGTACAATTCCAGAACAACTTGGGTTGAATTTGCAACTTATATAAAGTCAGATTTTACAAGCTTATGAAAAATTCAGAAACAAATGTTTTGGAAGGTAATGTTTAACTTTGAAATAGCAGAAAGAGCATGTCTTTTACTAACATAATGAACTTTATGTACTCTGGTCTTTGCCAGTACTGAAGATACTTTAAGTATCCAATAAAAGCTTCATCTTCAAAATAGCGGTTTTGAGCCAAATCTGCAAAATTAATAAAGCAGGAAAGCAATTTATATACAATCCTTGCTTGGTAAATTAGCAAGAGTTTGATCATGAATGTCGTGAGTAAGCAAATACAACATGAATCCAAGAAGATTCTCAATATATGACCTATAATATAATGACTTGGAAACATATAACACAAAAGATAAAAAAAAGAAACAATATAATCACTCACAGTGGATATATGTTGGATTGGCTAGACACTGAACAAATTCCAGCTCCAGCAAAAAGCGCTGGCGGCCATCATCGGGGTCCTTGTACGGGTTTTTCGGCCTGTAAGGGTAAATCTCTAATATAAAAAGATTTCATTTCTAACAGTTAAAGATCGGATCGATACCCTAAAAATGAGCAAAAGAAGTGAAGAAGAATAACAGTCAATCAAGGATAGGAATACTTGCGCGGATGGGGACCCTGTAGAACGATCCGCGTCTTCTTTGGTGGGATCCATCGAAAGTTCAAGCGCACTAAACAAGCTATGTCGAAATCGGAGCGACGCCGAAGACACTAGCGGAAGACAGCCGGTCGCTAATATGGAAGTTCGCAAGACAAACGATTCAAACCAAAATAATTTTTTTTGCTCTCAGCCGAACATAAATGAAATTTTATTTATTTGTATTTTGCTTATTTTGATTCAAAATAATTGATGAGTATTTTTTAAAATAATTTATTTGACTATAAGATTATAAAATTTTATAATTAATTAAAATTATTAATTAAAAAATAAAATTCTATTTAAATTAATATTTTTAATGTAAATAATAAGATTTAAATTTTGCTACATTCTTAATATTTTAAGGCTAAGGCTATGTAATTAGGGCTATCAAAATGGTTTGTTGTTCGTGAATAGTTCATGTTTAGTTTGTTAAGTTAACAAGTTAAACACGAATAATTTTTTTTAGCCTGGTATATAAAAGATTCAAACTGTCAGTGGTATTATTTAACAAGCCTAATATGAATCAAGCCCAAAACAAAATCTTTGAACTAATGAACTAAGGTATTTGGGCAAGTCACAATCAAATCATTGAGAATTTGATAGAAATAATATGGGTTGCACTTTGATCATGAATTTTGATATTTGGGTGAGAATTTGAAAATTGGATGAAATAAGATGCTAGATTTGTATAAAGCAATATTTTTGGGTGCTATGTATATAAACCACCCTATCTAACACATCATAAATAAGAATACATCCATCATTTGATTCATAACAAATGCATCAAAAGTACATTTATGTTCACAACATCACATATAAATAATGACAGTAACTATATCTTCCTACATTCCAAAGTCTACAAACACATTGACACAATAACTCGCTTAAACAATACAATATCAACTAATCATATGCAAAATAAATGAAACAAGTAACAATGATTCTGGTCAAAATCTTCATATGAAATACGATGGAATAAAGTTCATTTCTATCCACCTCATCATGAGCGAAAAGTTGACACAGAATATTATGCACTAATGGTTCATTTTTGTCTACCCATTTGAAAAACTAATAATCATCTTTCGTTCGATTTTGAACAAACCTTTCTTTAATTAAGAACAGAGAAAAATGAAATAAGAGAAATTAATGTCTTCATTTTGTATCTGATTCAATACATGTGCCCCGCTTTTATAAACCTGGGAGTGGCATACTCGTAATTTCATCTAAGGGTAAAGTAGGAAATATGCACAATGATGTTTATAATATATAAGTTGTCTATTTGAGAAACCCTTGCATAGAGGGCAAACTGGTTGAAAGCCAAGGCAATTGCGAGTTAGAGGGATTTTGGATGCTAAATAGAGGGATTCCTTCATTGATACTGGGTACTTCCCCGTGAGCTTGCTTGTAAGGAGTTTATGTCACGCTACTAGGACAGATTTGGAGATCTGCAGGTTGATCCTTCATGATGTTATGTTGTAGATCAATATGTTTTAGCTTGAGGTGATTACGAATAAAGTGGTGATCCACCTCTATATGCTTTGTTCGTGCGTGAAAATTATTGTTGATGTGTTGTCATTGTAGAGTTTAGTAGGTTGGAATTGAATACAATTGTGTTCCTAAAATAATCTTCTTAGCCAATTTATTTTTGTTGTAGCTATTGCTAAAGCTTTGTACTCTGTTTCGATTGACGATCGTCCTACACTGGAATGCTTCTTGAAACTCCACGAAATAAGTGCATACTCTAAATATATGCAATAACTAGTTATAGATTTTCTATCAATCGGATTACCTGCCCAGTCTGTGTCAGCATATGCATGTAATTTTGAGGTTGTCAGGTTTAATTGGTAGCCCATAGTTGATGGTTCCTTTTAAATACCTTAGTATCCTTTTGAGCATTTGAAAGTGTCGAGTATTTGGAATATGCATATGTTGACTTGAAAAATTAACACCAAAGGTAATATCTAGATGAGTTATCGTAATTTATTGCAATGAGCCAATTAAATGTTTATATTTGGAATATGCATATGGTTTCATCGGTTATTTGTGAAGGAGTGTTGTTGATTGCATGAGGATTCTTGGCTAACGGTGTTAGAACGTATTTTGAATCAAACACGTTGGTGTGTTTTAATAAAAATTTATGACATATTTGATTTAATGCACAAAATAGCCTTGATTGGTTTTATGTATTTGTATGCCAATAAAATAGGAAAGGTGGTAAAGCTGTTTTAAATTAAATTGAGTTCAAAGAGTGGTGATTAACTTGTGTATTGCATATATATTTATTTACAACCATTAAATATCATCTACATATGTAAGAAGTAAAATTTTAGTTTTGTCATGTTGATAAAGAAGTAAGAAGGGATCAACATTGCTTAATTAAAAATTTTGATTTAGAAGAAATAAAAAGTAGAATACCACTGTCTTGGAGCTTGATTTAGGCCATAAATGACTTGTTAAAGCTTACGTACATAATGAGGGCATTGATTATCTATGAAACTTAGGAGTTGTGACATATAGATAAGTTTCCCGTGCAAGATGGCATTGGAAACGTGCAATTGCTGCATTTCCCAACTTTTCGTAGTGGCTAATATTATTAGCACATGAATTGTGGAGAACTTGGCAACATCACTAAATGTTTCGTCATAATCAATTTTCTATTGTTGCTCAAGGCCTTGACCTACGAGGCAAGCTTTATAGCAAGCAATTGACCCATTCATGCGATATTTAATGTGAAAAGTCCATTTACAACCAAGAATATTTTGAACAATTGGTGAGTGGCTTGTTGTTGCAAAGCTATGAACTCTTCAGACATAGCTTTTCTCCAATGAGAGCTTAATGTGTGTGTTTAATTATTGTTGATGCAAGAGATTGAATGTTTTAATGGGTTTTAAGTGGCCAATTTTTTAACGGGTAACCATAGGATGTGTATTGGGTGGAGGACTAGCAATGAGAGAGGTGTGTTGTGTGTTTGGTGGTCTTAAGGAGAAGATTTGGGTTGTTGAGGTGATGAGAAAGGTATGGTTTGGTCATTAGTTTATTGGGTGATTTCAATGTGATGATGGGGGCTGAGAGAGTTGAAAGATGTAGTGGGAAGGGTGGAGGTAGGAATTAATAAAGATGGGGATGGCTGAGTTTGAGGGTTATCATTTTGATTTTTGAAAAGAGTGAGGTCTTGATAGAGTATATGAGTTTACAATAACTTAACATGCTGGGGAACAATGTTCATTTGCTAGGAGATGCCATAGTAGTTATATCCTTTATGTTGTTTACTACATTCTAAGAAAATGCATAAATGAGCTTTGTGGGTGAATTTGCTAGTATGAGATGGAGGGTAATAAGGAAAACAAGCACAAACAAAAGTTCGTAAATATTGGCATTCAAGTGGCCGCTTGAACAAAAGTTGAAAGGGAGACATGCCGGAGATATTTGGTGATTGAAGATGGTTAATTAAGAAAACGACTGTATCAATCTCGACAAACCGGAATTGAAAAAATAATTTAGCATGATTTAATAATGTTCTGATAGTTTCAATAACATGCATGTTTTTTCTTTCTGCTATTCCATTTTTGTTCATGTGTGTATGAGCAACTTATTTGATGTTGAATGTTGTGATTTTGGAGATATGATTGAAGAAAAGTAGTTTTATATTTACTGCCTCCATTTGATCTTAAGTATTTAATATTTATGTTAAGTTAATTGCATATTGTTTATACATAGAGATAAAACAAGAAGTTACATCAGATTTTGCAAGTAAAGGAAAGCACCAGCAGAAACATCTATGAATGTGATATAATACTTGTAATCGTTAATAGAAGGGAAAGCAAAAGGATCCTAAATAGTGATATGTAACATTTCCAAAAGAGTATACTTAATAATGCTAGAAACAGAAGATTTTTTATGGCTTTTGTTTTGATACCATTGAATACAAGAAATAATAGGAGGAGACACGTGTAGTCGGGTTCATATGAGATATGTATTGTAGTGTTTTGATGTGAGGATGCCCAAGCCTATCTTGCCAAATATTATTCTTCTTAAGTGTTATTAAAGCGATGATCAGGCACAACTCAATATGCGCTGGTCCATGTAAGAGAATTTTCTAAGTAACAAGATCCTGTATGATAAAGCTGTCGACATAAATAATTATTGAACAATTGTTATCTTCATCAAGTTAATTAACAGATATTAGATTATGAGAAATATGGGGATCTTGAAAGAGAAAAGAGAGGATTAGCTTATGATCTGGTGTGGGTAATAACACAATACCTGCATGAGAGATTTTTGTTGTTTGTTAATTACCCACAACAATCCTGTCATATTCAGTGTATGGTTGTGGAATTTAAATGTTTTTGTTTTACGGAGCAAGATGAGCAGTAGCTCTGGAGTGAAGGACTCATTCTTGATTCTTGGGAGCTATGGTGGAGGTAGAAGTAGAGACATGATGAGTTGTTGCTGGCTTATAATGGAGGTTTGTACGATGCCAACAATATAACATTTCTTATAGCATATTTGACATGTAGTTGTGACTTTATTTTTCTTGTTGCCTGTATGTTGCAAATTCTTTTGATTTATTTGGGTTTTGTTTGTGATCTGGAATTGTAATTCTTGTTCTTGACTTGCTGGATGGAGTTCTTGAGACTCTCGTTCATTAGGCTGCTTTCTTCACTATATAGTAGAGAATAAAATTTTCTTAAAGAAAGTGGTTGCGTCTGTGTTCAAATAGTGGTTTTGGATCCTTACTAAGTGAAAGGCAGCTCATTAGGCATGTATAAGATAATTTCTTCTTTATCGATGTTGGATCTTGTTGCTGCAATGTTGTCAACCATAATCTTAATAGCGGTGAGGTATTTCATCATGTTTCTTGTGCTCATGGTAATATTATGTCACTCGTTTTCTAATTGTATTACATGAGACCTGTAGGTAGCCTGAAATCTTTGTTCGAGAGTAATACATATCTCTGTTGTGTTATTGAGATGAAGCGTGTGGAAGAATGGTGGCAGATATGACTGAAAAGAATGCAACAATAAATTTTGAACCACTAACTTCAATACCTAATAATTTTGATTATTAGTTTGTGTGGTGATGGAATAAAAAAAGAATTTAGGACCGCTAGCAAGAAAAAGTTGCATGATTCGTACCTTCCACATGACATAATTTTCATAGGTTAGAGGAGAATGAACGACATTCTTGATGTTTGTCATCAAGAATTTTAGTGCAGCTGGGATATTGATTTATTTTACCTTGTTGAAGGTGTTGCTGGGCAGCTAGGATACATGTATGGATGTTGGAGATGAGAAATTCATTGATATTGATGCTTTGAAGCTCAAGCTCTAATACCATGAACAAACCTTTCTTTAATTGAGAATAGAGAGAGAAAATAAAAAACTTTACGTTTTCATTATATATATGATTAAATACATATGTTCTGATTTTATAGAGCCATGAGTGACATACTTGTAATTACATATAAGGGTAAAGTAAGAAATATACACTGTAATATTTATAATAAGCTGTTTATTTGCAAAACCCTTGCAGAGAGGGCGAACAGGTTGGAGGGGAAGGCGATTGCTAGAAAAAGGGATTCCATATGCTAAATATAGGGCTTTCTCTAGCGATACCAGATACATATACTCCTCTTTAGATTTGGGTGCATCGAGAAACCTTTTTGTCATTCTTTTCACATGTGTGAGCAATGTATTTATTGTATTACAAATTGCAATTACAACACACTTAACTATTTTGAAATGCACCAGTAGCTGTTGATGAATGACTTAAGGTCATTTTTCCTCGATTCCTAAAAACAAAAAGTACCTACAACATATCCGTAATTTTGATTTAATTCTTTTTTTTTAAAATGATGTGTAATACAACTAGAATAAACAGAAGACATTAATGATGACTCATGCACAAGATCACAACTTAAATAAAAAGTATTACACAAATGTTTCTCAACTAAAATTTAGAAATCAAGATGACGTGAGCATGTTTGGATTAAACATGAATATGTTTAGATCATTTCAAGAGCCACAAAGAAGTAAGAAATTTAAAAAAAATGCAATTGGAAAACATACCTCTAAACTAAGGTTTTGAGCTTATGATTCTCAACATGCCTCACTACAACCGCCCTGCAGCACCGCCGCGCTAAAGGGACCATAAGATAATTAGAAATAAAGTCAAATTAAATACCAGGAAAGAAAAAAAAAAATTGTAACGTGGACCGAGGAGGCCAAGGGCCCAAGAGCCCGAACAAAAAACATATTTAAGAAAAAAATATTATGCCATTAAAAAATACCAATAACATCTTCTAAAATATTTAATTTATTGCGCTGAATTGGAGAAGCAATAATGTCATTCATTCATCATCGCCCGAACCAGCCTTACCCAAGTGGCCAAGAGATTCACAATTTGCCGCCGAATCTCCAAAATGCTCGGTGGTCCTCACGCTCTTCTCCTCCTTCTACTCATCCATCCGGCTGTTACATTTGATGTATCGGCGGCGGATGAGTTTTTCTGCTCCGTTCCCTCTCTCCATTCCAAGCCAGACTCCAAACCAAACTACTCGAAAGTGACGAACCCAACTCTCTCCCCTTCCCACTTTCAAGGTAATCTTTAATCATGGAAAGCCGCTCAAGTTTTTTCAGATTTCTGCTGTTTTAGTTTTTTCACCGTTGTTTTCAGCAACCACAAACCCGAAATGTAAATCGCTTACCTTTTACAGATTCCTGCTGCTTTAGTTTTTTCACCCCTGTTTTCAGCAACGACAAATTCGGAAATTTTCGATTACGATTCTCAGCTTGGCGATCGCCATGGCATGAACATCGTTTCACGATCTTGTTAATTATCTGTTGCTTTTCCATTACATTGCATGGTTTGCCACACTGCAGTGCTACTATTATTGGCTAACTTGATTTTCTTCTTTCGTTTTCAACTGAAGTGATCAGTCGGAATACCGTAAGTTGCATGAAAGTAATAGCTAAATTTCGTTGAATCTTGCGGGACATGTTTGCTTTTGCCTGTTATTTGGCGCCATTTCATAGTTTATGAATTTTGATCAATCTTACTTTATGCGCTTTGTCTATATCAATGTTAAACGATTTTGCTTACTGCAGATCTTCCAGGATTTACCCGCAGTGTCTATAAAACTGACCATGCCCTAATCACTCCTGAAAGTCAAGTATTTAGTCCTCTGCCAAACTGGTAAGATTTTAAATATATAGGAATCTAGCTAAAATATGAGCATCTTTATCTTCTCCTCATTAACATCACCCTCATATCATACCAATTATGATTGGCTTTGCTAATTCTAAACTTTCATCCTTCAATTTTCAACATTTAATGAAAATATCCTTCGTCTTTTAAAGGCTGAATTCACTGGGAGCTTATTTGATCAGCCCTGCAACTGGTTCTCACTTCACAATGAACTTGGTGAAGATGCAAGGTAGGGGAACCATTGTTAGTTAGAATATATAATATTGGGAGATTTATATGCGTACCACATAATTCTTATTTATTTACATATCTAAAACCTAAACTTTGTGATATATATTTATAACACTTTGGTGTTATAAACCTATGCATAAATAGGTGTATCTCACTTTTAAAAAGTTATTAATGCCGATGTTTTTGATGTGATTTTAAAGTTTTGAGTGATGTGCATGTAAATATCAACGTTTAGGCTTTAGATATGTAAATGCATAAGAATTGTGTGGTATTTATGTGAACGCCCTTATAATATCTGGATGCTGCATGTTTAAAACAAGTTCTGCATGTTGAAACCTTTCCTTTAAGTTCTGTTATCGAAAGAGTGCATCTTTTGGAGCTTGCTTGCTAAGTTTCGGTTGACAAACTGTAAAGAGATAAAGCGAATTGATTAATAATGAGTGATGGTGTGGGAAGTAAAGATTCTGAAGATTACAGCTGAAAATAATGACGTCAAAATCTGGTAAAAAAAAGAACAAAATGGCATCTCTAGTGTATTTAGCTTCTACAAATTCAGACTCTTGGAATACATAACAATAAAGTCTTCTGGCATGCGATGATGCGAACCATTTTTTTTGTTTCCAACTTTCCATATTTTCTTAATTGAGTGGCAATATTTCTTCTATTAAAGAGGTTGACACTTACAGCGCACGAAGAAGCAAAAAATAGTGTTCATTCAAACAATGAATTATGTAAGACTGTTAAACCCAATGCCTTCTGTAAAACGATGAAAAAATGTCATTCAATGATTTTAATTTGTTGATGTTTGGAATCCATGAATTTTTTTTAGTGCATATTATTATCTTGAAAATTTTAGTTTATTCCAACATGCAAATAGTTTGATGTAATAGACTTTTGCAGAACTCACAGTGGATGTGGGAGTTCCATTTTTTTTTTTTACTTGTATCTATAGCTATTGGTTGACTTTTACCAACTCTATATTAACTAGACCTTACTAACATTGCATCTTTGTTTTTGACTCATACAGAGGATTCCAGATCTGCATTGCCCGCAAAAGATGTTGAAAGGTGCATAAAATTTTTTTCCCTCAATATTCTTTAATTAGAATAAATATGTATACTTGTGTTTAAATAAAAGAAGGATTGACCAAGTATTTTCTTATTTCAATTGTATTACGTTAGGGATCGACTTTAAGCCCATATCTTTTTGCTTTAGTTATGAATGTTCTTACTAGACATTTATAGGAGGATATACCTTGGTGTATGCTTTTTGCCGATGATATCCTTTAGGTTGATAAGGCTAGAGAAAGAGTTCAGGAAAAACTTAAATTATGGATGTCAACTTTAGAGTCTGAAGGCTTTCATTTGAGGTAGTAGCAGATCTTGTCGCATGGTTGTAAGAGTGATCAAGTCAATAAAAGGAGTGAACGTTTTAGATATCTCAGGCCTATTGTTCAAATTAATGGTGATATAGATGGGGATGTTATTAGTAGAATTTAAGCTGGATAGTTTAAGTGGAGTAATGCATTGGGCCTATTGTATGATATAAAAATATCGTTTAAACTTAAAGGAAAATTTTATAATATGGTGGTGAGACCTACAATGTTTTATGGTGCAAAATGTTGGCCTATAAAAGAGAAGCATAAAATTAAGTTAAGTGTTGTTGAGATGAGAAAGCTTAGGTGGATGAGTGGCTTTACACTTAGAGGTAAAATGCGAAACGCATATATCTTTGAAAGGCTTGGTTTAGACTTTGTAGCAGACAATGTTAGAGAGAGTCATCTTAGATGGTTTGGTCATATTAAACATCGACCATCTGATGATCCTGCTAGGAGAGTAGATGTTTTAGAATTGATTTTTGGTAAGAAAGGCAGAGGTACACCTAAGCAGACTTGGACATATTGTATAGAAAATGATCTTAATCTATTAGAATTAAGTAAAAATATGACTTTCAATAAAAAACATGGAGAAAAAGATTCATGTAGCCTATCACACTTAGTGGGATAAAGGCTTTGTTGTTGTTGTTAGAACTAACATGTATATTGATTGACACAATGCATATTCTGAGTCCTACGAAATATTTCCTGAATGATATCATTACATAGCTTTCATGCAATGGTAAAAGAGAGAAATAATATTAATTGCAATCTGATTCTCATGTTTGCCTTTTTTAAATCATTTCAAATATACATATTCAATCAGACAAGTCTTCTTCTGGTAATTTAAGACTATTATGTTTCCTTATAACTTTATTTCATAAACAAAGGAAAAAACAACCAGTAATAATGATTGCAATTTGATTAATATTGTGAGAATAAGCAAAAATGTAGCATGCCTGCCTTTTAGTAAGCTTTTCAAGAATTTACGTTCAATCAGACAGGTCTTTTTCCAGTAATTTAAGACTATTCTGTTTCCTTGTAGCTTTATTACATGTTTGAATTTTTTAGCACCTTGGGGCCTGTTCCTTGTTTTATCTCAATGTATGGTCTCATTTGATTTTTAATTAATTTTGTTGAAATCCTCATGATTTCATATATTCTTATAGATAATTATCTGGTTAATCCAGGTTTGTCTTCGTGCTTCAAGGCAGTTCTTTACTATTAGATGCTTTTGGGATCTCCCATCAACTCAATGTAAGATTGCAATTAGTGTTTTCATATAAGAGAAATATTCCATGCAAATTAAAGTCGCTATTTTTGCAAGTTGACACTCTTTGTTTTCTTTCATCCACACAGTTTCACGATATGGATGTTTGCTAAACAATCTGTGTTGGTTAATCATTTGTTTATTGGTTTCAAGAAACTTAACACTTTGGTTTTAATGGTTGCGCTACTTCTTGCAGGCAGATTTTTTTGCATATATACCTGCTAATACATGGCATCAATTGAAGAGTGACTCAATGGCTGTACTAGTCATTTTTGAGCGAAGGTTATTTATCTAAATTCTTTAAGTACTTCAATCAAATTGTATTTTTTTTTGGCATCAAGTGCAAATTATTTATTTTTTATTGCGAAGTCATTGGTGCGATGGGCAGCTTTAAGCTTTGACTTCTCTGTTTCATCCTCTTGCATTTTTTGATATAATTATTTTAAGTTTCTTTGCCATTAACTTTCATGATCATCTAGCAATGTATACAACTTATTTATTTATTTACTCAGATCCTTAAGTTTCAGTCACACTACGGCTTAAACAGTTGTTTCTTCCCAGCACAGCTGCACACCTTTAGAAAGATTTACATACATAACACTCAATTCTTATGCATTTACATATCAAAAACCTAAACCTAAATTTTTACATACATGCCACCTTAACTATGTGTGAAAAGGTGAATTTCACTTCTTAAAAGTTAAAATAATGGTATTTTTTGATGTGATGAAATACTTCGGTGGTGTAAATGTAAAGTTCAAATGTTAGACATGTAAATACATAGGAATTAAGTGCTACATATGTAAATGCCCTCTTCTTTAAGTATATATGACATTAAGGTTGGGTCTCAAATGTTAGTAAACTTTATTTTCATAGGTATGTCAGCCAGGATGGTTTTGTTCCTGAACAGATCATTGGTTCAACCGATAAGCAGCCCCTTCTTGAAACTCCAGGGGAGGTATCGTTGTTTTCTTCATTGTTATATTTTTTTTCTACTTTCTTGAAATATCTTTAAGATTGGTTCGTGTTCCTTTAGATGGCTTGAAATATACTCGACTCGGCTTTATTTGTGTCATCCTTTTGGTTATTAGTTTAATTTATAAAGAGAAAAAGGACTCAAATGATGACATTTTAGTTCCAGATTATATAAAAAGACCAATGTAATCTTTGAACTCTTGAAATAGGAGCCAAATGGTCTCGCTATTAAAATTAAAGTTAATGGATTATATTAAAGATGAATGCCTTTTAAAAATTTACATTTTGAAATTTTTACTACATATGATAAATATATATATTTAAAATTTTTTAATATTATATTAAAAAAATCATCAATAATAATTCTCAAAATTTATAAATTTAATATGTATTAATTTCATCACAAAGCATCTGAAAATAAAGAAATATAAAAAATGTTACCAATTGATTATATCTTAAACAAGTTAAGCCGAGACTTAGATTTTGCAAAACTTTATGTAAATTCCTGAAATATCCTTATTTTTAATACAATCTGTGATTTTAAATTTCAAATTTTGTCACTTTTAACAACAATATCATTTTGGCTCTTATTTTAAGAGTATAGGGGCTAAATCAGACTTTTTATTTAGTATTGGGCTAAAATGGCCCTCAACAAATAGTGGGGACCATTTTGATCATCTTCTCAAATATTAAATTACTTTTTTATTTACAAAGCTGAATACATGGAATGAAATTTTAGTAGTAGTAGCTCTAGTGATAGAGTTGTAACTATGGGTGATCAAATTATTAAAAGGTGTGAACATTTTAGTTATCTCGGGCTTATTGTTCAAAGTGATGGTGATATAGATAGGGATGTTATTAGTAGAATTCAAGTTGGTTGGTTGAAGTGGAGGAATGCTTAGGCTGAAAAGGAAAATTTTAGTCTATGTTAAGAAAGACATAGATAGACCTAGAAAAACTTGGGCATATTGTATAAAAAAATGATCTTAATTTATTAGAATTAAATGAAAATATGGCACTCAATAGGACAATGGAGAAAAAGGATTCATGTAGCCATCCCCACTTAATGGGATAAAGTCCTGTTGTTGTTGTTGTTTTTTATTTACGAATCCATTTGTCAAGTCATTTCTTCAATTATATGCAATAATGAATTTGTTTTTATCTATAAATTCAGGTATTTGAATTGAGGAAACTGCTGCCTACTTCAACACCATATGATTTCAATATCCATGTGAGCCATTACAAACTCAGTGAGATTTTATTCTTGACATTGCAGACTGACTTTTTTAATTCGGTGCTTCCTTTGTTCTTGCTAGTTCTCCTGTAGTTTTCACAAAATGCTAGCTATTTTTAAGAAATTCTCAATCTTCCCAAAACAACAGGAAACTTTCCTCCTGCATCACCTTGCATGGAGCTATATGCTTGCCAAATGATTATGTATTCAACGGCACACAAGCTTCAATTAAGAAAGGAGAAAAGTATCAAATTGGTCCTTTGACTCTTTGTTGGGGACTATTTTAGTCCTAGAGTTCATAAAAATATCAATTTAGTTCTTATACTCTTTTAATATGGGTTGAAATAGACCCTAGTGAGAACTATTTTAACCCTCATTAAGAAATTTTAAGGACTAAATCAGTAAATTTATGGACTGACCAAAAAGGCCTCATATAAATAATCAGGGAGCTATTTTTCTACTTTAATCATTAATGTAGACTTTTGTCGGTAAATTTTTGTTGGGCAATTTTGACATTTTCAGAGATTCAAGCTCTGCTCACATGGCTCATACATGATCTTATAGTCAATTTGTGAAGAACTTCGGATAACGCTCCTTAATTTTAGGTTCCCATTATTGACGGACACTATTGCTGTTTCATCTCCCATTTTCAATTTTATTTCGAACTTTAATCTATCATATTTTATAGGTTTGGATGGTTGCAAATGAAATTTTCCAATTTAATCCTTCTGATACTTTTACAATGATTTTTTTGGGGTTTTACCTACTATTCTAAGTAAATGAATTGTAGCTTAAACAAGGCATCATAAAATAGTACTGCATTCATTCGCATTTCAAACATTATAATGCTATCCACACTCCACAGGCTGGAATATCAGTACAAACAACATCAAATGGGTGTATCTGTAGTTTCACTCATGGAATCTCTGTGGTTATGTTAAAAATGATCTATTATCTCGTTTCATCTGCAATTTTGGTCATAAGGCTTCTGTTTTTGCTCTTTTATTTTTGGGGCATTTGCATACATACCACACAATTGTTATCTATTTTCATATCTAACACCTAAGCATTCATATATACATGCATACCACTCAAATCTTCAACATCGCATAAATAATATCACCATCACAATCTTTTTAAAAGTGAAATATGCCTTTTAATGCATAGGTTTATAATACCAAGGTGTTATAAATGTAAATAGCAAACTTTGGGTGTTAGATATGTAAATTCATAGGAATTATATGGTATGTCTGTAAATTTCTCTTTATTTTTAAAAGAGAAACCAAAGATGTGTGTTTATAGTTTTACTGAGATATCTCTTTTTTGCAGATTATGGATTTTCAACCCGGAGAATATCTTAATGTCAAGGTATGCTGAAAATCATCTTTGACTGCTTATTTAGTCAAGTTATTGGAGGGCAATAAAGTAATGGCTTTGCTCTCTTTTTTAGTTATTCTATGCACTCAATATGTTTCATTATATTTGTATGATTTCTACTTTATTTTTTAACCCATTTAAAGATCAACTTGAATTTATTTATTCACTTGTTAAACCAGGAGGTGCACTACAATCAACATGGCTTGTTACTACTGGAGGGACAGGGAATATATCGCCTTGGTGATAACTGGTGTGTTTTTTAACCTTATAATGCATCACTTATAATATGTATGATTTTATTAATATTCTTAGTAGATATGTAAGGATTTCTGAACTAAAAACTCAGTGAGATTTTATTCTTGGCATTGATATTTACTAATTAACGGCCCATGTGATTTTCTTGAACTACCAAATCGATGTATTTATGCGTCTACAATCAAACCATTGAGAATTTGATAAAAATGAAAAATAGTTCTACCATAAATTTTGATATTTGAGTGAGAATTTGAAAAATGGATGAAAGAGGATGGTTGATTTGTAAATAGTAAGTTTCAGGGGGTCTAACGTAATTGTCCCAAAATAAAAATAAAAATAAAAGTGATCCCAAACAAGCCTAGACATCTTGGAAGCTTCTGTTCTAAAGATTTGTCATATTCCTTTTTTTTTTTGACACAGGTACCCTGTTCAAGCAGGCGATGCCATTTGGATGGCACCATTTGTACCACAATGGTTTGCTCTCCATTTATTCACCCATATATATATATATATATATATATATATATATATATATATATATATATATATATATATATATATATATGTATATGTATATGTATATATATATATATAGCAAAAGGTTAGTTTATAGTTTTTAGTGAGGTACAAAAATGGCTTAAGTGTTTTTTTTTTCTTGATTCTCAGGTATGCAGCATTAGGAAAAACCCGGTCCAGGTACCTTCTTTACAAGGATGTTAATAGAGATCCGTTGTTAACATAATACCGCCTTAATGTATGCACAACAAGACTTTCCATTAGGGGCATTTATATACATACCACCAAATTCCTATTTATTGACATTTCCAACACCCGAATTTTATTTTATTTTTACATTTGCACCGCCTATGTCTTTTATATTGCATCAAAAATATTATTATTTTAACTTCTAAAAAGTGAAATACATTTTTTCATGCATAAGTTAGGTCACATATATGTAAAAACTAAGTATGTGTTAGATACGGAAATGCATAAGAATTGAGTGGTATGCATGTAAATTTTCCCTTTCATTACCTCTGAACATAGGTGGTGATCGATTATTATATGTTATTGTATTTTATTTAAAAATTCGTCTTGCTGTTACCATGCTGCTTTGTTCTTGGACGATCTGTACCCTGTAAGGATGCCCAATGAGGGTAAAAACACTGGAGTCGGCCCTTTGTTTATGGGGAAAAAAATATTATTTATCTTCTAATTACATCTTGCTTGCCTGTGTAATTCATGAGAAAGTTGGCTTTTTGACGAGAAAATTATATATATATATATATAATATTTTAATATATATATATATATATATATATATATATATATATATATATATATATATATATATATATATATATATATATATATATATATATAT
>NEWO01000044.1:2148688-2168761 GCA_003013225.1 Phalaenopsis aphrodite | reverse complement strand
AAAAAAAAAAAAAAAAAAAAAAAAACACGTAGGGATCAAGAGCCCTTCTATTGTTAAGAAAGCCAAAGAAGAAGCAGTCTTGCGGACGGGATGGGCCTCCCACGATCCCGTTACGGCACTCTCCGCACCGCAAGCGCGAGGGACACCGCACCCCACCCTCGGTCTGGCGGTCACCGGATCCAACCCTTCGTTTTAACCCTACAAATAACCCCCTTTCGCCACCGCGGCCACCACCCTCATCCCCAATCCTTCCTCTCCTCCTCCTCATCATGGCCTCCCTCTCCACTCCCCCCTCCGCCCTCCCTTCCTGCGAACCCTCGTCGGCGCCGCCTCCCTCCCGCCGCGGCCTCCCTCCCCCTTGCTGGTCAGACGACGAAACCTTCGCCCTCATCGAATCCTATCGCGAGAAATGGCACTCCCTTCGCTTCGGCAATCTCCGCGCCGCAGACTGGGAAGAGGTCGCCGCCGTTGTAACCCGCCGCTGCTCCCACGTCCCCACCGCCACCTCCAAGACCTCCGTCCAGTGCCGACACAAGATAGAGAAACTCCGCAAGCGATTCCGATCCGAGCGGCACCGATCGCTTTCACTCCGCCCCTCCTCCTCCTGGCCCTTTTTCTCTCTTATGAAATCCCTCGAAAACCCTTCTCCTTCCGATTCCGTTCCCGGAGACGCAAGGAACACCCGAAGTCACCACCGCCAAATGGCCAATGGCGGCGAGGAGCTCCGATTCGCGATCCCCAAGGCTCTCCGGTCCAAGATCGTTAAGCCTCGTTTGGCTGGCGGGAGGGCGGCGAAGCTTTCTATGGAGGAGATGAGGCGGAGATTGGAGAAGAAGAAGATGGAGGGGAAGGAGAAGGAGCGAGACGCAGTGGTGGATATGGTTTCGGCGCTGAGGACGATCGGGGATGGATTCATGAGGATGGAGCGGATGAAGATGGATATGGCCAGGAAGACGGAGAAGATCAGGTTAGAAATGGAGCTGAAGCGGACGGAGATGATACTGGATTTGCACAGTCGCGTTTTTGATGCGCTTGTGAAGAAATAAGGAGGCCAGAGTTTGTCCAGATTTAGGTTGCTTGAATGCTAGGGAATTAGAGGAGATGGATCATCATGAATCACGATAAGTTAGCTTTTTTTTTTTTTTTTTTTTTTTTGAAAGAGCTTTAACTATAAATAGTTTTATATATTATGATAATGGTTTAGAGTAATGGACCCATGGAGTATTTCTTCAGGGTTTATCTATTTTCTATATGTTAAATGTGAATGGTTCTATAGGTAATTGTGAATGATGGTTGCGTTTGGTCATAGGAGATACAGTGTGAAAAATTCATTAGATAAAGCATGTGTTTTTTTTATCTTAAAAGTACTTAAAGTAAACTCAAAATTTTTTGAAAAGGAGCATTTCTTAATTATTTTGCATTCATATATCTAACATGTAAACTATACTTTTTACATTTATACCCCTTAAATCTTTCATATCACATCAAAAATATGATGTCATTTTAACTTTTAAGAGGTGAAATACATCCTTTCATGCATAGTTAAGGTGACTTTGTATGTGAAGTTGTGAACAATGAAGTTTAGGTGTTAGATATGCAAATTCATAGGATTTGAGTTGTATGTATATAAATCTTCCATTTGAAAAGAGTTATTTAAAAACATATGACCCAATTCTTTTGTATTTATATATCTAACATCTCTTTCATATCTCATAAAAAATACCATCATTATAACTTTTAAGAAGTAAAATACTTCTTTCATGCATAGGTAAGATATTATATAGGTAAAAATTGAAGTTTAGATATGTTTCGGGGCTGTTTGGTAGCGCCTTTTAATAGGATTTATTATTGGAGTTATTAAATCTAGTCAAACGGTGAAATACAAAAGTTTTGTGGATTTATTGACTTTTGAATTTAGCAACTCCAATTTTGCCTTCGTTTTGGCTTAAATCTGAATTTACTAAATACAGAGGTTGGGTGGATTTGCGAATTTATAGATTTACTAAATCTTACTAATACTAAATCCTACTTGCAACCAAACAACCTCATATAGTCATAGTTTTGTGGTTGAACAAACCGATTCCGTTGAACCAAAATTGCACAATTTCAAACTAAACTTAATTGCACCTATTTGGATTGGTTTCGGAGGGTGATCAGCTCCCCTCTTTTCTAAGAAGTGAAACAGCCTCTGACTGCCATGCAAATTGCTGGTCTACAAGTTAGTTGTGACCATCCTCTCATTGAGACAAGTTTGAACCCGCCTTCAAATCACATCAAAATACTCTGAATTACACATGGTTCTTCAATGAAATTCAAAGATGTAAACTTCTCAATAGTCTACGACACTTTTGCTCTCTAGAAGTATAACATTTTGCCTAAACCTTGGTAGAGTTTTGCCACCATTTGCTAGGGTCCATAATTCAAACAGAAAATTTTGCGGAGTTACCACTTTCACAAGTTTCTATTTCGAAAATTGTTAATTACATTAGATTTTTCTTATCAAGATATGCAAATCTATACTAAGGCCATCACATATCATCAATATTTTATGATGATGACAAAATCCTGTCCGACACCTTGGATTTTTTTTCGGATGATCTGGTCATTAAATATTTTATCCATCAGTTATGTTGCACATGTGGCATCGATCGCTTCTAGTTGGTACCATTTGTTCGCCAATTAGAGACTTTGTCGCAAGTGTCACTATCGGATTAGTATTATTGATCATTGATTGAACATCCTGGCCTACCTTTGCACAGCTAGTCCCATCAGGCTGTCCTAGGGATGGAAATATTTGATCACTTTTTGAAATGAGTCAAATAGATTTCTGCATAAGGGCAAAATGTTTTCTCCATGACTTTATAAATATGCATTATTTTCATGCATTGAAAACAAATTTTTGCAGAGAGAAATACTTAGTTTAGTATTAGAATTTTGGAGCTATAACCTTTATTTGGAATTACGTAATTGTTCGCTCTGGTGTTATGCCAAGTCAGACTTCTCTGACTTTTTGACCTTTCGGTCCTCTTTGTTTGTAGGAGCGCGTTTCATCATTTTTTTTTCTTGCAATTAAACAATCGACAAAGTTTGGTGTTCATTGTTTGATTCATAACATTCTTTGCCATCCGGCATCATCGTCTGATGTCAATCAGCATTGATGCCCAATGACCCTTATGCTTGACATTTGTTGCCCTCCAGTTGTCTGTCTACCAACCACCTTTGCTAGTTGATGCTGTCATTGACTATTGCTATCAGAAATAGCCCATCACAAACTATTATTTTTCATTGTCATTTGCTTTTCTGTAATAACGAAAAGGGCTGATTGTTGTAATGGGAGATTTGTGCGATCTATGATATAAACACTATTCTAACTCTGAATTTACTAGCATTAGTGGTTTTTTTCTCAAGTATATATACTTTTTAGCATTGTTTCTGCAATTTATTATCATCATTTGTGACTGACTACCACACATCATATTTTGTCTCTCTCTTTTTGGTGCTCTGAGCTGTTGCTTTGAGTGTTTTTTTAGCTGCCACTTCTCACAATTTTTTTTTCCAGTGACATTGGTGTATCCTCATTATGACCAAAATATGGACCATTAATGAGTTTTCCATTTAATTAAGAAGCGGTTTAATAACTTCTAACAATATAATTACAAATCTAACTTCAATGGCTCATAATACAAATTGTATATGTGGCTTATTTTCAACTAGATTTGTTTGTGAAAAACTTCTGTGATAGATTAAAGCTTTGTCAGGTCAGTGATCTCTATTATATCATGGTCATGCCACTTGCATGAGCCATAATTTATGCTTTTCTAAAGCTATGCAGCTGTTGCTTATGGTTTCTTTTATGTCTTTCATTTTGCTATATAGTCCGCTTAATTGTGATGAAAATTTATAGCAAAAACTGTGGACATGTGCCAGTACTAGGGTGCTGTTGAGTATGTGAAACTTGATCATTAATCTGTTCAGTAATCTGAGACATTAGTTATAAGTCATGCCAATTTTCTCTATTTTGTTGTTGGGTTTCTGCTATGAAATTCTTTAGTTTGGTGGGATGCTGTAAACGATGCAGAAGGAGGTTTATTGTTTTTGGGAGTAACTTGATATTCCTAGCATAAATAAGGGTCTATTTGGGAACTTTCTATTTTCTTGTGCTTCAGACCGCCACCACAGTTCTACAAAGCAATTCTGTTTGTAGAAGTGCTTGCTGTTTTCTAGATTTTTTTGTGGTGGAAGTTGTCTTTCGCAATCAGATCTGTTAGAGTGTGGTGATTGTGGGAAAGTTGTTGTCGAACTTCTTTGAAAAAGATAAATATGTATAATTCGCACAACAACTTTATAAGAAATCATTTTTTCGACCACAGTTTTACAATCATTTTTACAGAAAGCTACAACCACCTCAAACGGACCCTAAGTCAACTTGATATATATTTTTTTATTTTCTTATATATTTTTCTTTTTTGTAAAATTGCTTGTTCATTCGTAAGGCATGGCAAATCCAGTTTGAGCCAAAAAGACATGCTTACTCATATATCTTATATTCCTAGAATGCAATTCTTTACTTTAGATTGGTAGATAGCAAACTTTAATTAAAACTCTCATCTTGCAATGTTACTAAAATTATATTTGATTGTTGTGATTGTTATTTGCTCATCTATGCGCTTCAGCTCTATTTGTTTGTACAGTTTTCTGCCCTTTAAGTTAAAGTATTATTTCCATACAAATTAAAAAGAAGCTTTGAATATTAGGAAGATAACGGGGTAGATCAAAGCTATGTTAGTCATTATATTGTGTTGAATCTCATTTTATCCATGAATCATACTAAGGAATAGAGCGCGAGAAACGAGAGAGAAAGAGAGCTGCGTTATTGTGGAGATAAGCAAAATTCTACCAGATGGAGATCGAAAACCATTTACTTTTAATCTTACCCCTTTTATAAAGGTGTTTCCTCTATAATAAATGAGCATTAGCTATCATTATGCTCAGACTTTTAGGGACATCTAGCTGTCTCTTCAATCATATCATTATTTAAGTCGAGATCTTTCTTGGAGATTTCCTCCTCAAAGTCAACTGGTTATGTGGCAAATGGTTCTCAGATCATTAGTTCCCATTCTTCCATATGGCAATCCTTGTCTTTGGTATTAAGTAGTACTATATTCGCATTTGGTCGTTCGTCCATTTGACCACTCATACTTGGCCATTCCTACTCGATCAGCCTATGTCTGAGTTGATGAGGTTGGGCTAGTTCTATTGTTGTGGCTTTGGGCTGAGTCCTTTAACAGGTTTGGATCTGAAAGGATGCCCATATAGGTAGATATCTGCTCCTGTAGGTCCATATTATCTGCTTATGGCTGTACATATTGAGCCAGTTTGGAAATACTTGAGATTGGATTTATAAAGCTGTATTTTTCATTCATTTCTACTTACTGATGCATGACGTGCTAAATATGTTATGTCAGAAGCATATTTAACAGTTTTTGTAGGAAAACATACGTAAAATGGAAATAACATTTCATGCAACAGTAATGACATTTGACATGAATGATAATTCATTATGTTGACCCAAATAGATAGGATAAAGCTAATTATGATGATGATTAAACCACTAGTCATAATTCATCTGGAAGCATTCACATTACAGGAATTTTTTCGTAATATGGATATGGTTACCCAAAAACAAACTTATTTTTTGATTGCAGGGTGATCAGAGTTTTATTGTCAGGATTTAATAGGAGTTCATAGTCCCCTTTATTTTGATATCCAAGTTTGTTGTGCTTGGGATGGAAAATCTATACTTTTGTGCTGATCATTTAGTGTAGTTGTTTATATGATTTTAAAATTATGGATTAATGTACTGAAACATGATTCTTTTTGTTCTCTATTTCGTTTCTGTATTGAAAGCTTGCAAAATGTTGGATTTTGTTGAAATAAGGCATTGATTTTGGGAAAATCTGCATTCTTTCTTGCTATATGGTGAATAATGAGCTGTAAATCTTTTGAAGCTGGAGTACTGACTTCAAATGCGTTTCATTTTAAGAACTCAATATATGCTATAACGATTTGATGTAACTGAAGCAACTTCTTCTTAATAGTTTGTATCTTGCACTTTTATCAAACTACATGAAATTATTGTTGTAATATTTCAATTTAGTTATTTGAAATATAATAAAATAAGTAAAAAAAGTATATATACTTCATTACATTTTATATTCGTTCAACTAAACATTCCCCGAGAGCCTAAGAACAATCTTGGTCAATTATATCACTTTAAACAAAGAAAAATAACGGTGATTAAAAGCAATTATTCATGCTATTTATAACAAAAGAATATACTTGTGGTAAATTAAGGAATGAATACAAGCTGTCTATTTTACACACTTATGAGATGTGACTTTTTTTTTTAATTTGGCTCTAGTCGATTCACCTAAAATAAACCCAAATGTGTAAAGCTTTTATGGATTGGGAGTAAACATCGTTATATTACATAATGAAGCACTTTTATAAGCTAAAATATTTCTAATATGGTACATAGTTATTGACAATAGACACGGCATAACTACTAGATCGCTCAATCGAGTTTAAAAATGCACTCCTAATTACACCCTAGTTATATGATTCAATGGGTGTGTCTTTCATATCATATGATGTGTGTTAAGTTGGTGTAATATTCATCTAATTAAAGCTGAATGTTCAATTTAGATGCAATGAGAGTGTTGAACTTCCTTAATTTTGGGCTATTTATTCTTTAGTCATTAATAACTTAAAAAAGTTCATAATCGAATTTTATGCCTAATGAATATTATGGTTTAAGGGTAAGTCAACTCAATGCAATTCATGCGAGCCATCTTGAGCTAGTGGTTGAGAGTTTTTTCTTTCAACCAAGGGATTGTGGGTCAAGGCCTTGCATAAATAATGTGTGAGTGAAAACAAAATAATGCAATTTACCATATGATACTATTCAATGATAGGGTCAATCGAGGGCGTAAATTAACATCGTTAAAAATTTCTTTAAAATAATTCATGTGAGCTTAAGATCGTCATCAATGATTTAGAAAAAAATTATTGAAATTTATTAATATAATGAGAAGATATATTGATACATGCTGGAAGAATAATGACGTTAGGGTGATTATTTAACATCTTAGCGTTGTATGAGAATTCATTACACACCTAGATAAAAGAGAATTATGTATGAGGAGACGCCTCAATTTTTACTTGGAAAGCAATGAAAAGGGGAAAAAAAAACCATAAAGTCTAGCCCAATTGAAATAATTTGCAATATTATTTTGAATAGGGTCTACTCTTCTATGGAATTAGGAAAGATGAAGTTACAATATTAATATACAATTTCAGCTCAACAATAATAGCTATAACAAACCGCAAAAGTCATGGTCAATAGCTATAAAGATAGTAGCTTGCCATGAACGTTCTAGGTACTGGCATTAACGCCAACTTATCATAGAGACCGTAGTTGCAAGTCAAGATAGTAGTTAGCTATGTGGGTCGTAGATGGTTGCTTCAGGAATGTAGGTTAGCCACATAAGCCATAGCAGAAAGCTGAAGAAGCTGTGAGAACGCTTGTAGTCTGTAATGGATAGAGTTAGGACCTACTTGAGCTGTGAGCCATGTAGGATGTAGGGGCTGAGGTTAGGATTTGTACAATATGTGATAATTTTGTTGGGTCGTAGAGGTTGAGTAAACCCAAATGCTACATGAGTTGTGATAACATTTGTAGGCCATAAAGAGAGTTGGGAGTTGCGTGAGCATTGAACCCCATAAGCTATGTTGGTTACATAGTTCGTGGCAGGGAGTTGCAATAATGCTTGTCATGGAGGCTAGATTTAGGAGTTGTGTGAGCTAAGATAACGTCTGCAAACTGAAGAAATCGGAGTTGGGAGCTGCTCGAGTTGTGATAGTTTTTATGGGTTGCAGAGGCCAGAGTTGGAAGTTGCATGTGTTGTGATCATATTTGTGGGTCATAGAGCCCAAAGTTGGGAGTTGCATGAGTTGTGAGCCTCATAAGTGGTGGTTGATCACATAGGTCGTAGTGATGAGTTGTGATGGTGTCCGTAGGCCGCAAATGTTAGAGTTGGAAGTTGTTTGAGCTGTGAGCCATGTAAGTCATAGTTGATCACATAAGATGTTGTGCACTGCAATAATGTTTGTAGGCCACAAAGGTCGGAGTTGTGAGCTGCACGAGTTGTGGATCACGTAGGTCGACCACATAGATCTTGGTGGTGAGCTGCGAGGAGAGAGAGCTTCAGAAGTTCAGAGAAAGTGACAATATTCTAAGTACAAAGATTGTAAGCAATTGTTGTGGGGTGTATTGTTGTTCTGCAACATATGCTACACTTTGATTTTGCAAGGAGCTTCGCATAGTGAATGCAGTGGCCAATGTTTGTCGATGGTGACCAACGTACAATGGCTAATGGCTGCAAAAATAGGAAGAGTTCGTTGGATCGTGATACAAAATATTTTATTTCAGCTCATTCTTCTCCAATTTTTGGTCTTTCTCTTACTCAAGCTTTAGTCCTCTGTCCCCTTTCATGAAGGAGGTGTGACTCTATTTATAGAATCTATGAGAGACCTCCCCACACAAAAACAAAAAGAATCCAGAACACTCTACTGGATAGTTCAAAGAGATCCCTTTGATTATACGAAGTGTGATGGACATTTAAATGTCTTAATGATATTAGAATCGAGTGATCTTGAGTTTGTTAAATTCAACTTGTTGATGCTAGAAATGTAAGTGAGTCAATCCAATTCGTGAGTCGGCTCGAGATCGGCTTGATAAGTGGCTCGTGAAATGAGCTTGATGAGCTAACAAGTCAAGCTCAAGCCAACCCCGACTAAACTCGTTAGCTCGTGAGCCGACTCTTTAAAAAAATATTAATATAAAATATGCTAAAAACATATAAAATTTCAATACTTTATCTTTAATGTATTAAAAATATTAAGAAAATAATATATTATATTCTATATTAAGTGATTTATTATTATTAATCTATTAATTGTTTATCATATTTATTATCTTATTAAAAAACTAGCTTAAATTAACTTCATTCTCTCTCTTTTATATTAAAAAGTCTGCTAGCGAGCTGGCTCGAACTTGAGAAAATTAATTAAGCTCAAGCCAAGGATGGCGTGAGGACTCGTTTACACCCTTAGCCGAGGAGCTCGATTTGACTACAAGTTTGTTAGATTTTAAATCAATTTAACTTTCCAATTGTACGTTGAAAGTTTTCAAAAGTGGTTTGAAGGCTTGGCCCGAGCTTGATTTGAGTCAGACTTGATCAATTTTGGCATCATTTGGTTGAACCAGTCTGTTTAACTATAAGTTTGCTGAAATTTGAGTTATGAGTGAGTTTTAATTGGAATCCAAATGTTTCTTGCTAAAAACAAAGCACTCCATTTTTCATGCTAACCATCTCAAGATTCACGTCAGACAATGAAACTTGTATGATATATAATAATAGAAAAGCCTACAATTTATAATGTTCGGTTATTATTATAAAGCCAATTTTCTAATGGGTTAAAAACAATAATCAGGTCTCTATTAGCATACTCATATAAACTTTTTATAAAATGATAGTCTGAATTAATAAATGTATATGATAAATCATACTTGAACATTCAATATTTAATAATAGAACAGTAAAAAAAATAATATTTTTCAATATTTTCATAAATCATTCACTCAAAATTTTATTTTATTTATATGAAATTAAATTTAATTAATCTAAATTTTTCCTTAAAAGATAATGTAGAGAATTATATTAAAATATTATTTTCTATATAAATTATTTTTATGAAATCTTAAATTCTTCGTTTAAAATCTATTTATTTTGATGGGAAGAACAGACAAAAATGAAAACCTATCAATCATTAATTTGTCTCTTTGACATATAAAATGATGAAAAAAAAATTGAACCCGACGTGAATCGAACACGCAACCTTCTGATCTGGAGTCAGACGCGCTACCATTGCGCCACGGATCCACATGGGATGATGAAAATATATTTTATTTAAAGTATTAAAAAATGCACACATAAATTCGTATTTAAGTAATATAAGTAAAATTATTGCATAGTAAAATATTCTCTCTGCGACAAACAAATTCATGTGAAACTTTGCCTAGCTAATAATCATAATTTTTTAATTATGTAAAATCAGGTCTCTTAAGAGCCATTAACATTAATACCTCACAATTATTACACATTTAAATATCCCACTTCTAAACTTTTGTGTTTAATGAATAAAACTCAAATCCTAAACATCACATCAAAATAAATCATTTTTTTAATTTTTTGGAAGGTAAAGTAGATAGGTTTTTTTTTTTGTGGAGAAATTGCGTACAACGACTAACATTTATTAAAATAAAATAAAGATACAAAATATCTAATACAACTCAATTAAGAGAAAATAAAAAAAAAATCCTAAAAAAAGCCATCTAACATAAAAAACTAGAACTACAGCTCAAAATGACGTTATTTGAAGACTTCAAAAGAAAAGTCTCTAAACTAAGCTGTCTCGAGAAAACACAGGGAGGCCCAAATGTTCTAAACAAAATGAATGATAGCATCCACTTTTGTTTTAAGTCTCCAAATATGTAGTCAAGAATAGTTAATAAAGTTATTATCAAAGTCCCCGAATTAAAGCAGAAACAAGTAAGAGAAAAACTAGTAAAAACAAAAACCTAGTAAAATCGTAAAGTTGAAATCCACATTATCACCGAAGAATAGAGAAGGAACAACAACAACAATAACCATTAATTCCAAACAAAGACTCCAACTAATAGTTGAAAAGGATTGTTGACTTCATTTTTATGAGGTATTCCCTTTCCTCTCCTTAGAGTCTAGGATCTAAACATAGGATTTTTATTTGACTCCCCTAGAAGACTAGTACTGGGATTCATACTATTTAAAAATGTGAGCAATTTCTTCACTCATTGTAGTCTCATATGGGTGGATTCAAATCCTCATCGTTTAGTTGAGTCAATTGAAACTAACATATCAAAACTCGGGTCGAGTTTCTTTGTTGATTGAGAGTGCCCTAGGAAAGCCCTTTTGACTCAAGAGCTTTCATTCATGACACACCATAATTCACATAACATATACATACACCCACATGAACAATACACATAAACACCACAACTCACTCACACCAATACTTGAATTTAAATAAAATGAAGACCTCGTAACACAAATTTCAGACCCTTCGACGCGTGTCAAGCAACTCGTTGCCGTGCGCGGTTTGCTTGACTTTGGTTGTTGTTTAAGCAAAGTCTGGTCAGCATTTTGCTAGTTAAATGACTCCAACAGGACCAAATTACTTTGTCTATCGCGCCGCACACAATTCAAAGCAAAATAGCCCGATTGTTGGTGAATGTGTTCGGATGATGAAAAGGACCGTGCATGCGCGTCCGAGACATCGATTTTACCTAGAGAGGACCCCACATTGATACGATTCCGCTCATGAGCGAATCACTCACAAATTGAAGAATTTAAATAAAATAATAATGAAAAAAGTAAAAAAAAATCCTTTTTAATAAGCCCTCACAATTGTCATTCTACGAAAAAATATTGCCGCAGTACTACGCTTGTTAAGCTATGTGCGTATCTAATCAAATGCCGCTATGTGTAAAGTCTGGCCCCACCTATTAAAAAAAATACAAATAATAGAAGCATAATTTTAATTTGTATTCGCGACCCGACCCGACCCTAAACCCGAACTCGCCTAAAATGCCTTTTCATTTTCTCCGCACTATTACGAGTTTAGGGTTTAGTCTCCGTATCGTCTTCCTCGGCGAAGCGCATCCTCCATTATTGGCGAAACCCTATGCATTCTCCGGCACGCAAGCGAAGGTGACCATGGCGTCCAGTCGTTCGTTAAAATCACGGTATTCACATAAACCAGAGTAATGAAATACAAGTAACACATCAATAACACAACAATAGCACAACAATACCACATCAATAACATAACACATAAGTAACATACCAATAACACATAAAAAATACAACAATACCACATTAATACCACACAAGTAACACACCATGGCTTTGAATCATTAGCACATAAATAACCCAACCTCAATGACTGCATAAAACCAAATTCGGTGGACTCACAGTTATCTCCATGACATAGTTTTGATGAGTTGTTCTTGTATTATTCGTGTATATTCATGTATTATATTTGGGCTATTCCTGTGTTACAGGTGTTTTACTCATGTGCTATTTTGATGTTTTTCATGTATTATTGATGTGATATGCTTATGTTTAGGGTGATGTTAATTAAGTGTACTTCATGTGCTATTCTTGTGTTACTGGTGTGTAATTAGTTATGCTTCTGTGTAGGGTTATTACTGTGCTATTCCGGTGTGTTACTAATGTATTATTCCAGTCTTATTTATATATTATTTATGTGCTTCTGTTTAGGGTGATTGTTAATTTAAAATAACAAATCAATTTCCTGTGCTGTTTTTGTGATTGTTAATTAAGTGTATTAGATGTGCTATTTATGTGTTACTGATATAAAATTGATGTGTTATTCTTGTATTATTGATGTGTTACTGATGTGTTATTCATGTGATAACACAAATAACACCGGAGTAACTTATGTTGAATTGTTATTATTATGTTATGGAGGTTTTATTGAGGTGTCACTGATGTGTAAACAAGAGTAAAACCTCATGGTGAGCTTCATATCACATGAATAACACATCAATAACAAATAGTGCATCTCCATATGATTCTAATAATGTGTTATTGTTTCTTTAATTTGCAGGATCATGAGTGCAAGGACTTTCAACTGTAGATGTCATCCATCTGTAGTGAGAGGTGCCTTAGATGCAATTCAAGATCTACTTTCAGAGGAAACTACTAATAATTTAAAGGAAATTAGGGTGTTTAATTTCTTTGACATGCCCCCATATCTCTAGGATAATGTCATGACTATACATATTTTGAGATGTTGGGATAATGAGAGGGGGTCTTCAAAATGGGTGGAAAGGAGGTTAAGTTACATGCTGACTACGTAGATTTATTAATAGGGATGCCAAACAGAGGAGAGCTTGTTTCATGGAAGAAAGAACCCCTATCAAACGTGGATGTCAGACAAATAAAGAACCAAATGACAAACTTTTTTACAGAAGGAGCTTCCTCCCTTCCTTTTGAGCAGTTGTATTTGAAACTAGATTTGATAAGCAATAGATTGAAGAACAAGAAAAGAATATTTTAAGAATTTTACAGCTAATGCTTTCAACATAATAAACAAATTATTAAAAATTGCTAGAAATAAGGAAAAATTTGACATTAGGAACACAATTGATCAACAAAGTATGAGAAAAAAATATCAAAAAAATAGATGATTAAGATTCTCAAAATCATTAAGACATTAAATATATTTAAGATTAACATTTATCCCTCTAGAATTAAGATTGTCAAAAGTCTTAAGACCATTAAAATTTCTTCAAGAAAGTAAAACTAAATTTTTAGAGAATCATTTATACCAAATAACTCTTTTCCAATCTAAAATTTTTTTCTTTCAAAAAGAGTTAATGCTGCCATCCACCTCAAATATGCTATAAATAAGATGTAAGTAATGAGCAAACACATCTCAATATTTGAGGAAAAGAATAAATGTCATTAAGTAAAGCAACTTTAACTTTAATAAAATTAGGGAAGTGAACAATTAAAAATTGACTTCTCAAATATCTAAAAAAAAAAAATTCACTTTAAGCCAAGGTTCGTAGAAAAAAAAAGATCGATGTTGTTTTTAGTTTGGAATAAATGACATCTTTTAATTCTAACTACAATTCAAGAGCTTTCCAAATGGAAAAAAAATCTTAGATACAGATTTAATCCAAATAGACCCATAATGACCAATACACCAATCAACTAATGAAGATTTAGAATTAAAATGTCTTCAAATGACTTTTGTTTTATACATACAGTTAATCTTATCTAGAGAAGGAGTGCCTATACCTCCTAAAGATTTGGGGAAAGTAATGATCTTCCTGGAAATAATGGTCATCTTTTTCTCATTATAACTATGGAATAGAAAATTGCTTATCATGGATATAATTTTTTTCTTAGTACACTTATATAAAGAGGTGAAACAAAACCAATAATAAAAATAACTTCTACTGGTGTAATTAATTAATTAAAAATGATAGGCCATAACTAAAACTTTATGCTTCCTTCTCACCAATAATTTATGATTTTTGTCAATAATAATATGATAATTCATAATGTTAAAGTAATACCAAGATAAGTCCAAGGTGGCGATTTGATAAGAAATATGCTAATATAACACAAATGTTACTATATAGAAGAATTAAAAATCTTAGAATAACAAATTTGGAGAAGTTAACAACCAGATTAGAAGTATAACTAAAATTAATCAAGATTTTAGTCATTTGTTTCTTGAAATAATGACCAACATCATTAAAAATCAAAATATTATAAGCATAAATGAAATGATTATCTTTATTAAAACTTTATTGCATATTAAATTGATTCAAGATATCTAATATAGAAAAAAAAGTATTCATTAACTATAACAAATAAATAATGAGACAGAGGAGGCATCTTGGTCGCAAATTAGAAGAAGTAAAATAATAATTTTATTTCTCTATTAGTAATAGTATAAAAATAAAAATCAAATGTATATGCCTTAAACCAACAAATAATATCAACATGAAATCCTAATTTAATTAATCTATCCTAAAGAAAATCTATATTCACCATATCAAATGTCTTTTTAAGGTGAATTTTGGAACAACATATTTTTCAATAGTTTGAAGAATTAAAACTCTAGAGTTCATTAGTTAAAATAATATTATCAGGAACTTCTCCCCCTTAAATGAAGCAACTTGAGCTATACTAATAACATTGCAAAGAGTAGGCTTACTTCTATTTACTAAAAGCTTCTCAATAACTTTATATAAAGTATTACAAAGAGATATAAAACAGAAGCCGTTAAATCTTTGATCTCCTTGCCCCTTAATAATTAGAGTAATAACGATGTGTTTTATTCTATTAAGAAGCCTACAAATAGTAAAGAAGAATTTAACAACATGAACACAATATCTCTAATAAAAGCCTACACATCTTTAAAAATTTAGACAAAAACAATTAGGCCTGGATGATTTCCTATTGCCAATAGAGTGAAAATATTTTAATCTCCTCATTTGAAAACTCCAAAATTAAAGCTTAACTGACATAAGAAGAAATAAAATTATTAATAAGAATATTATAAAAAAACTGAATAAGGAACATCAACATGATTATTGAGTAAGGAAAAAAAATATCTTCATTAATAATATCCTTCTTGTGATGCATATAACTATTACTAACTAAACTTTCTTTGATAAAACTACAGTTATTTTAATATCTTGTTTTTTTTTTATAAATAAATTTTATATCTTCTACACCTTAAAACAATCAATCATAGTTATCTCTTTATTTTAACCATTTATAATTACTAGGAAATTTCTCTTGAATAAAAGAAGCCTGATTAAGCAAATCATTACAAATTGGATTAATATTCAAGCTATTTTTAAGAACACCCGGTTTACTTCTTAAATCAAAAATATAATTTGAGAGATTATTAAAGTCATACCAATTTTAATTTTTAAAAACATTTTTGTCATTTTTAAGCTCATTACAAAGAAAAAATAAAGGATCTCCTTTAACTTTAATGTTACAATCTCCATTAATAATATCAAATAAATCAAATCTAAAACTCCAATAATTTCTATACATAAATCTATGCTTCAAAATTTAATTATTCCCTAAAAAAATTGATATTAAAGAATGATCAAGTGTGAAAATATCTATTACTCTATTGAAAGAATAAGGAAAATAATTCACCTGAAAAGCATTATGAAAAGCTCTATCTAGAAGATATTTCATAAGATTATCAAGTTGATTATTTAACCAACTAAATTTACAATCAATATTTTGCAAATTTATAATATTATAATTAAAATTACAATTATTAAAATCAAATAACTTACTAAAAATTTGTGAAATACAACTTGTCTTTTCATTAACTATGAAAATACAATTAAAATTGCCCAAAAAGATCCAATGACTATTAATATTATGGGCAAGTAAGGAAATACAATTCTAGAAATCCTTTCAAACCAAAACACTAGTGTTAGCATAAATGAAAGTTATGTAAAAGATAAAGTGATATGTTCATGAATATATTGAGATTTAATATCCAAAACATTAAAAGAAAGAACATTAGAGTTCCACTTAACTCGAATATGCTCATTTCCCTTCCAAATCAAAACTATTCATATCACCTTCATTAGAAAAAAAATTAACCCATTTAAAAGAGTAATTATAAAAAATAAAAGATAAAAAAACTTTGTTTTAATAAGTCTAACAATATGAACATGATTTTTATAAAAAATATTTTTACAATCAACAAAACAAAGAACATTATTGAACTTATGAATATTTCAAACCAAAATATTAGGATATATCATTGATAAAATTAAAAAGAAAACAAAAAAAAAAAACATATCTAGAAAAAGACTTAAGGAGAAGCATTTCTCACTTAAGATTTCCCTTTCTTTGCCTTTGAAGAAGGGGTAAAGATACATGAATAGAAGAACAGTAAGAGCATAATATCATTATTAGAAATACCATCAAAATTATTCTAAACTCAGATATTAATTGCATCAATGAAAATGCCATTATTATAACCTTAAATAATAGGCAAAATAGAACAATCCTCTAAAATATATATATCAGAACTATTTGCATTACTAAAAATCAAGTTATATTGATTCATATAAAGATAGTAAAAGTGGAATTTTTTATGTGATGTTGCAGATTTGCCTGATACACATGTAAACATGAATGTTTATGTGTTAGATATGTAGATACATAAGGATTATGTGGTATTTATGTGAATGCCTCTATATCTTTTATCTCTAAACTATATTACACTTGCTCCATTAAAAAATTGCATGCCCTACTTCTCATCTTGGATTATAATTTTCAAATTTACTGACCACCAAAGCACAATTGTTGGACCACCATCGTCAAGTCACCCATCATACTATCTTATCTTGGTCCATGTCGACCAATTTGGCCAAACTAATGTGAAAATTGCAGAATATAATATGGCTCAGCAGTTACAGAAATTGAAGAATATTATATTGTAATTCAAAATAAAGACTTTTTTCACTCATACAAAATTCTTTACACAAGCCTTGATTTTTCTTTTTCTTTTTTTTCACATTATAAATTTAGAGAGCTCAACATCATTGAGAACTTTGAAATTATGATTTTTTTAATAGTCACTCTATGGTTACCTTGGTAGACATCAACATCTCCTAAAGATGACACTTAATAGATATGCACCAATCAATATATGTCTAGTTATAATTAAATAAAGCATTTCAAAAATTGCAATTCCCTTCCATCTATAATAAAAATAAAAAAAAAATTCAAATTCATTATTCCCATAGCCAAGGACCCCTTAAGTTTGGCACATCTATCGATACTTATATTATACTAAACAAAAAATAATGATGTGATAAAGTACAAAATTTTCTTGTGAATTATTGTGTATATAAAAAGTAAGTTAATTATGAAAAAAAGCTTTCAAAATAATTTTATGGAAGATTTACATTTATTATATATAATTCCAATATATTTATATATGTAACAACTAAATCTTGATGTTATATTTATAACACTTTATTTATGTATTAAAATATATATATTTAACTCTTAAAAATTAATAATAGTGAAATTTAAATGTGATAGAAAAAATTGTGTTATAAATTTAAAAAATATTTATATTTTAAATATATAAATAATTAGGGTTTAGGGTTTTAGGGTTTAGGATTTAGGGCTTTGGGTTTTGAGTTTAGAGGGTTTAGGGTCTAGAGGATTTTAGGGCTTAGGGTTTAGGGATTAAGCTTTAGAGTTTAGGGTTTATCGTTTAGGGGGAGGGTTTAGGGTTTATGGTTTTAGAGTTTAGGGTTTTAGAGTTTAGCTTTTATGGTTATTAGGTTAGAGGGTTTAAGGTTTAAGGTTTAGAGTTTAGGGTTTAGGTTTTAGGGTTTATGGTTTAGAGTTTATGGCTTAGAGTTTAGGGTTTTAGGTTTTAGGTTTTGGTTTTATGGTGTTTTAGGGTTTAGGATTTCCGTTTAGGGTTTAGGGTTTAGGTTTTAGGGTTTAGAGTTTTTAGGGTTTAAGGTTTATGGTTTAGGGTTTTGGGTTAAGGGTTTTGGGTTTGGGGTTTAAGGTTTAGGATTTAAGGTTTAGGGTTTAGGGTTTTTAGGGTTGGGGTTTAGGGTTCTTAAAGTTTAGGATTTAGGGTTTTAGGGTTGAGGGTTTAGGGTTTTAGGGTTGAGAGTTTAGAGTTTAGAGTTTTTAGGGTTTTGGGTTAGGGTTTAGCTTTTAGAGTTTTTAGGTTTAGGCTTTAGGGTTTAGGGTTTAGAATTTAAGGTTTAGGGTTTTTATGGTTCAGGGTTCAGGGGTTTTAAGGTTTAGGGTTTTTAGAGTGCAGAGTTTAGGGTTTAGGGTTTGGGGTTTAGGGTTTTTAGGATTTAGGGTTTTTAGGATTTAGGGTTTAAGATTTTTATGATTTAGGGTTTAAGTTTAGGGTTTAAAGTTTAGGGTTTAGGGTTTTTAGGGATTTTGGTTTTTAGGGTTAAAGGTTTAGGGTTTAGGGTTTTGGGTTTATGGTTTTTATGTTTTAGGGTTTAAGGTTTAGAATTTTGGGTTTATGGTTTTTATGTTTTAGGGTTTAGGGTTTAGGGTTTAGGGTTTTTAGGTTTTAGGCTTTAGGGTTTTTTAGGGTTTATGATTTATGGTTTAGGGATTTGGGTTTAGGGTTTTTAGGTTTTTGGGTTTAAACTTTTTAGGTTTAGGGTTTAGAGTTTATAGTTTTTAGGGTTTAGGGTTTAGGATTTAATGTTTAGAGTTTAGGGTTTTTAGGGTTTAGGGTTTATGGTCTTTAGGGTTTTTAGAGTTTTTGGTTAGGGTTTAGGGTTTAGGGTTTAGGGTATCAGGGTTTAGGGTTTAGGGTTTCTTTGGTTTATGGTTTAGGGTTTTTAGGGTTTAGGGTTTAGGGTTTTAGGGTTTAGGGTTTTTAGGGGGTTTAGGGTTTATGGTTTTGTGTTTTTAGGGTTGGTTTAGGGATTTTTAGGGTTTAAGGTTTAGGGCTTAGGGTTTAGGGTTTTTGGGTTAAGGGTTTAGGGTTTTAGGGTTTAGGGTTTTGGGATTTAGGGTTTAGGGTTAGGGTTTAAGGTTTGGGGTTTAGGGTTCTAGGGCTTAGGGTTTAGGTTTTATGGTTTTTAGGGTTTTTGGGGATGAGGGTTTGGGGTTTTAAAGGTTTAAGGTTTAGGGTTTTTAGAGTTTAGGGTTTAGGGTTTTGTGTTTAGGGTTTTTAGGGCTTTGGTTTTAAGGTTTGGGGTTTTGGGTTTAGGCTTTAAGCTCTAGGGTTTTAGGGTTTAGGGTTTTGAGCTTTTAGGGTTTAGGGTTTTGGGTTTTTAGGGTTTAGGGTTTAGGGTTTAGGTTTTTAGGGTTTAGGGTTTTTAGGGGGTTTAGTGTTTTGTGTTTTTAGGGATTTGGGCTAAGGGGTTTTTAAGGTTTAAGGTTTAGGGTTTAGGGTTTAGGGTTTAGGGTTTTTAGGGTTTAGGGTTTAGGGTTTTATGGTTTAGGATTTAGGGTTTAGGGTTTGTGGTTTAGGGTTTTAAGGTTTAGGGTTTAGGGTTTAGGGTTTAGGTTTGAATTTTTGGGGTTTAGGATTCGGGGTTTAGGGTTTTTGGGGTTTAGGGGGTATGGTTTATGATTTAAGGTTTAAGGTTTAGGGTTTAGAGTTTAGGGTTTAGGGTTTAGGATTTAAAGTTATAGGGTTATAGGGTTTGAGGTTTAGGGTTTAGGGTTTTAGGTGTTTAGGGTTTAGAGCTTTTAGGGTTTAGTGTTTTTAAGGTTTATGATTTATGGTTTAGGTTTTGGGATTTAAGGTTTTTAGGGTTTAGGGTTTAGGGTTTTGGGTTTATGGTTTTTAAGGTTTAGGGATTAGGATTTA
>NEWO01000044.1:2081058-2143456 GCA_003013225.1 Phalaenopsis aphrodite | reverse complement strand
GGGTTTTAGGGTTTTGTGTTTAGGGTTTAGGGTTTTGTGTTTCGGATTTTTAGGGTTTTTAGGGTGTAGGGTTTTGTGTGTAGGGTTTTTATGGTCTTTAGGGTTTAGGGTTTAGGGTTTAGGGTTTAGGGTTTAGGGTTTAGGGTTTAGGGGTTTTAGGGTTTTGGGTTTAGGGTTTAGGTTTTAGGGTTTTAGGGTTTAGGGTTTATGGTTTATGGTTTATGGTTTATGGTTGGTTTAGGGTTTTTAATGTTTAGGGTTTAGGGTTTAGGTTTTAGGGTTTAGGGTTCTTAGGGTTTAGGGTTTAGGGTTTAGGGTTTAGGGTTTTTAGGGTTTAGGGTTTAGGGTTTTGGGTTTTTAGGGTTTAGGTTTAGGATTTAGGGTTTGGGGTTTTAGGGTTTTGTGTTTAGGGTTTAGGGTTTGGTGTTTTAGGGTTTTGTGTTTCGGATTTTTAGGGTTTTTAGGGTGTAGGGTTTTGTGTGTAGGGTTTTTATGGTGTAGGGTTTTTACGGTTTAGGGTTTTGGGTTTAGGGTTTAGGGTTTAGGGTTTAGGTTCTAGGGTTTAGGGGCATATATTGCACTTTGTATTTTACATATATTGCACTGTATTTTCATATCTAACATCTATATTTTTATATTTTCATTATTTATTCTTTGGTGTGATAAATTTACGAAAGCGAAGATGTATTTTATTTTTAATAGGTGATAATATTTTTTATGCTTCTTCCTGGTTTTCCTAAATCCTCGCGCCGTACGTAACGCCGGCGGATCAACAGAGCACCCAACGGCAATCCTTCAACGTTCATGGTGCCCCGCATCCCCATCAAACCAAGCTTCCCGCACTCACTTCTCCCTCCTCGCCGACGAGAACTGATCTCATCTCCTCCCATGAAATAGCACAAGAGTACATAACAACTCCGGCTTAAAACACCCAAAGATGCTTCCTTTTCTGGAGCAGATTGTCGCCGACCTCCTCGACGACCCCAACGGCGGCCTCGTCGTCCTCTCCTCCGGCCTCCCCATCCACTCCCTCGTCGCATCCCTCCTTCTCCTCCATCATCCTTCTCAGGGCTCGCTCCTCATCCTCTCCGCCTCCGACTCCCAGAAATCTTCCATCTCGCGCACCCTCCTCCAAGACCCTAACCCTAATCCCATTCGCCCGACTGACATTCCCGGCGACGTTCCCTCCCATCACCGTACCGCTCTCTACGCCAGCGGCGCTTCCTATTTTGTCACGCCTCGCATCCTTATCGCCGACCTTCTCACCTCTCGCGTCCCACCCTCCTCCATCGCCGGTCTCCTCATCCTCAATGCCCATCGCCTCACCGATACATCCACGGAGGCTTTCATCGCCCGCACCCTGCGATCTCTCTCCCGCAATGCTTATGTTCGTGCACTAACCGACCACCCTCACGCCATGGTCTCCGGGTTCGCTAAGGCTGAACGAATCATGAAGTGCTTGTATGTGAGGCGGCTCCACCTCTGGCCGCGCTTCCATGTTCTTGTCTCTGGGGATCTGGAACAGAGTCCGCCTGAGGTGGTGGATATCAGGGTGCCGATGACGCCTGCAATGAGGGGGATTCAGCAGGCTGTGTTGGAGACGATGGATGCATGTCTCAAGGAGCTTAGAAAGACTAACAAGGTGGATGTTGAGGATCTTACTGTGGAGAATGGCCTATTCAAGTCATTTGATGAGGTTGTGAGAAGGCAGCTCGATCCCATATGGCACACGCTTGGGAAGAAGACCAAGCAGTTGGTCAGTGATTTAAGAACACTGAGGAAATTGTTAGATTATCTTGTCAGGTACCTTCTTTTTCTGGTGAAGCAGCTTAAGAAAAGGTTCTTTTGTTGGATCATACTAGAGTGCTATTTGATTTTCTCTTACCCAATGCCATATGCATTTACATGGATTACTTTTAAGGGATAATTACATACATGGCACTTGAAACATTGCTACTTGCAAAACAAGCACAAATGTGATTTTTGAACTACAAAACTAATGCATCTATGTGTGCCACGATCAAGCCATTTGTAATTTGATAAAAATGAAAAATGTGGGTTGGGTTTTTATCATGAATTTTGATATTTGTGTGAGAATTTGCTAGTTTTGTAAATAAAAATATTCATGTGCTATTTTTTAATGCATTTTGGTAGATTAAAAAATTAATTTCAAATACAGATAAAATTAAAATACTCGTTATTTGAAGAGGATTTCTTTTTTGATGATTGTTAGTGCCAATTGAGATTCTAGTTATTCGCATTAGTACTTGATATTGTACTCATTTTGAGCTTTTTTTTTTGTTAAAAGGTATGATGCTGTGACATACTTGAAGTATCTCGATACATTGAGGGTTTCCGAAGGAGTTCGTTCTGTTTGGATATTTGCAGAATCTAGTTACAAGATATTCGAGCTTGCAAAGAAGCGGGTTTATCAGGTTTTGCGGGCAGATGGAGTAAGAATAGTGGCTGACAGGAAGAGTATTGTAGGCAAGAGGAAGAGAGTGAGTGAGAATAGTTTGATGAACGAGATGGAAAAAGGTAGTGTAAGCATTTGTTGAATTACATACATTCTGTGACAATTTTGCTCTGAAGGGCTGAATTGTAAAAAAATGGAACTTTAAATTGAATTTTATTTGCTTCAAGCAGACTGATACATAAATTTTGCATTTTTTACATGATAGATGGCCTACAATCAGAAAATTCTTCATCTCATTCAAACAAGATGGATAGTGCAAAAGTGGAAGCGAATGTTGGAGTTGTCTTGGAGGAAGTATTGGAGGAAGCACCTAAGTGGAAGGTGTTGCGTGTGAGTGAGTGAGTTTCTATTGGCTTTCCTTTTATACATCACACACAATTCTTATGTATTTACATATCTCACGCTTAAAATTTCATATTTACACACATAACACTCAAATCCTTAATATCACACAAATTTTTGATATCACATAAAAAATAGCATTATTGCTACTTTTTAAAAGTGAAATACACATTTTCTTGCATAGGCTTAAAGCACCTAAAGTGCTATGTATGTACTATGAAAGTTTAGGTGTGAGCTCTGTAAATACATAAGAATTGTGTGCTACCTATGTAAATTTTCCTTCTTTTCAAGCTGTAAATTTTAGTTTCTCATGCAATATGCAAAGTTCAACATGGCTGCTGCGTGATTAATTTCAGGAGTTACTTGAGGAGATAGAGGTAGGACGTAGGAAGGAAGGTTTGCGAAAAGAAGGAGAAAATCCCATTGAAAATAGAGGCGGTACTAGTGATATTGTCTTGGTTGTTTGTAAAGATGAGCGCTCGTGCTTGCAGTTGGAAGACTGCATTATTAAAAACTCACATCAGGTGCCCGACTACTTTGTGAACTGATTAAAGTTATTCTTAATTTTTTCGATCAACTGTGTCTACAGAAAAGTCAAATTTGTATTTTTTTTGGAATGTCTACATCAGTTCGCTCGAACTATGTTCTATATAGATATTCGAACATGGTTCTTTTTTATTGACAAACAACTCATTCTGTTATTTTGTTTATTTCTGTCTACATCACGCCTTATTGTTATTTTGTATCAAGCGAAGAAATTGAAGCCAGTTTATGTTTGCCACAATGGAGTCTTTAGTGAATCCTACATGTGGTTGGGGTTTATATTTGTCCTTTCTTTTAAACTGTTTAACATTTATATCAATATTTGTATTTTAGGGCAAATATGTGTATTGCGAAAAAGGACCTTAACCTGTGCTGTATTGCCATTTTTAATCTATACCTGCTTCTGAAATGCATTATTTTCAAATCATTTACTTTCCAAGCGTGATTATTTTTCTATTTTAGGGAATGTTAAGAATTCCTAAACAATCCATTACTTTTTATATAGCAAATATAATGATTGTGCCAGTGAACTGAAGTAGATTTTTATTGTAATTGAATTCGTTCTTTCTGAAACCAAACAGGTTAGAATTGGACTTGATGTGTTGACAGAGATTATATTTTATATTGCAATCGAATCCATTTCTTACAAGTCTAACCAAATATTTTAGAGTTGGAGGCTGGCGGGGTGATGGAGAAAGGTGGCAGCAAGTTTAGAGTGGTTGGGGTTTCAAGTTTTTTCCATATTTATCACTGAATTTTTGGCTAACTTGTTCTTTGAAATTTAGATGGTGCTTTAAAAAAAAATTAAAATAAAAAAAAATAAAAGATTGTTCTTAAATAAAAATTGCCAGTGAACAGTCGGAAGTAGAACTCATTTTTTTTTACTTTTAGGTTGGGGCAACCTTACAAATATATAGCTTTCACTTTATTTTCTTCTAAACAGTTTGTCTTCTTTGACAATCATGCATTAATGATTCTTCCTTGCTTTTCTTCAATTCAATGCTTCTCATTGATAGACAATTTAAATTTATGTTTTAAAACTCTAAATTCGTGTTTTGTCCTGAAAATTTTCTCAGTCTATTCCCTTCAACTTATTTATTTTTGTTTAAATCAACTTTTCTGGGATTATTCTTTACATATCTCCTTTTGTTTTATCTATTTAAAGAAATAAACCTTAAGATATGTTTTCTTTTTTGAAATCTTATTTGTTTAGGTTTGAGTGAGTTGGCGGTAAATAATTACTTTCTTTTCCCAAAATCATACTGATGTTTCATGCCAACTTCGGTAAATTCATTAAATTTTCTTGATACCTTAAGGTTGTTTATCTAAAATTTTGATTTTAGGTAATGCGACAAGAGTGGGAGAAGTACTTATTTAGCAAGGCGGAATTGCATAGCTTGCAGAAACGTAATAAGAAAAGATCTCAAGATCCTGAAGGATATGGTGTTCTTGATGGAACGGTTACCGGAGGATCCTTTGAGAATTCTGATCCTACCACTATTAACAAACTGGAAAATAATGCATTGTTAGCTGCAGCATCAGAGATATGCCATACAGATAAAGAAGAAATCACCATAAATGATGAGTCCCGACCACTTCCTAGAAGACGCAGTTCTGCCAAAGGAAGAAGGAGAGGTCAATCTCAGATAGCACGAAATTCTCGAAATAATTTCGAGAAATCAACAGAAAAGGTTCAAATTGTAAAAGTAAATTCAGAAGCTGCAAAACCAGAAGCTGAAATTCATGTTCAGAGAAATAATCTCATTGATAAAAGCCTAGAGTCCAGTGATGCTAAGCCGATTCCTCCCATACAATTTTATGATTTAGAGAATGATGAACACATACTTGATGTCTGGAGACCAAGTGTAATTATTGTTTTTCACCCAGATATGAAATTTGTGAGAGAGATTGAAGTCTATAAAGCGGAGAACCCCTCGGTAAAATTGAAAGTTTATTTTCTCTTCTATGAGAACTCTACTGAGGTGCAGAAATTTGAAGCAAGCATACGGAGAGAAAATGGAGCTTTTGAATCCCTGATTAGGCAGAAGTCCTTGTTGATGATACCTGTGGACCAGGTTTGATCTTCTAATATGCTGATATATTTGATTTGTTTTAAGATTAGGCTTGATTGTTTTGAGGTCTTAGGTTAAATTATGGGATTCTTACCCTATATTCAACAATTTGTTTTTGCAAGATTTACATACATACCACTTAATTCCTATGTATTTATATATCTAACATCTAAAATGCAATATTTACATATATTGCCCATTGTCTATGCATAAAAATGTGTATTTGACATTTTATAAATTAAAATAGTGGCACTTTTGAAGTGGTCTGAAAGATTTGGATGGTATAAATCTAAAAAGTAAAGTTTAGGTGTTAGCTATGTAAACACATAGGAATTGGCTGATTTATATGTAAATGACCCTCATTTTTTTATGCATCATGAAATGTTTTGCAGGCCATAATTTTTACTCTTATACTATGAATAGGATGGACGATGCATTGGACCTACGCCTCTCGGTGAGCCGAGCTCTGTTGTTCTGCAGAACTCATTAACTAGAAAGGCAGGTGGCAGGAAGACAATGGAGAAAGAGATGCAGGTATCTGTGATAGATCAATATAAGCCAAAAATTTTGAATGGCTATTCAGTCAAATCCTTGTAATTATTAGGGAAATTTATATAAATAGCACCCAATTCTTATGTTTCTACATATATCATATCTAAACTTTCATATTTACATACTTAACACTTTAGTGCTTTAAACTTATGCATAAAAAGGTATATTTCACTTTTAAAAGGTGGTAGTAATATCATTTTTTATGTGATATTAAAAATTTGAGCGCTATGTATGTAAATATGTAAGTTTAGATGTGAGATATGTAAAGACATAAGAATTGTGTATGTAAATGCTCGTTCTTATTACTTATTTTAATATGACTCTATTTTAGATCATAGTGGATATGAGGGAATTCATGAGTAGCCTTCCAAATGTTCTTCACCAAAAGGGCATGAAAATCATACCTGTTACTCTAGAAGTTGGTGATTATGTCCTTTCGCCCCTAATTTGTGTCGAAAGGAAGAGCATTGGTGATTTGTTTCAAAGCTTTGCTTCCGGCCGGCTATATCATCAGGTGGAAACGATGGCTCGCTACTACAAAATATCTGTTCTTCTAATTGAATTTTCACAAGATAGAAGCTTTTCTTTCCAGGTATCACATTTTGTTTATTATTGTTATGAGAATTGTGTCAAAATGGCCCCTTGATTCTTTACGGGGGGTTATTTTAGTCATAGAGTTTATAAAAGATGTTAGTTTAGTCCCCAAACTCTTATAATACGAGTTGAAATAGTCCTCATTAAGAACTATTTTATCTCTGTTAAAATGGCATGTGGACTAATTTTAGCACTTTATAAATTCTGAGACCGAAGGATTTATGTAGTCGACCCCACTTAGTGGTATAAAGGTTTGTTGTTGTTGTTGTATAAACTCTGAGACTAAAATGACCCCCATCTAAATAGTCAGGGGACTATCTTGACACTTTACTCTTACTATTACACTTAAGTAAAGACATGTAATTTGTAACTTATGATAATTTGATAACATGCTCAAAACTTCATTTTATAATTTGGCCTTTCGATGGTTATTGGGACTTTAGTGAACCTTGATTTTCTTAAAACACGCTAACTAGTTATTTGTTTATTGTAGTCCTCGAGTGAGCTCGGCGATGATGTTTCGCCAACAAGTATAATATCAAAACTTTCATTGCTCGTCTTACACTTTCCACGGTTACGGCTGGTTTGGTCTCGCAGTATGCATGCTACAGCAGAAATATTTGCGTCTCTGAAAGCAAACCAGGATGAACCAGACGAGAACAAGGCTATCAGGGTAGGTGTTCCTACGGAGGATGGCGTTGTGGAAGATGATGTTAGGTAAATACTAATTGTTTTGGGTTGTTTTTTTTATTTGCTAAAAAGTACCATACATCTTTTCATGCATATGGAGGGTGGTATTGGTGTAGCTATGTAAATACATAAGAATTGAGTGGTATGCATGTAAATTTTCCTAGATTTTATCATATGCCAAACTCAACCTGTTTTTGTAGAGCCGAAAACTACAATACTACGGCAATCGAGTTCTTAAGGCGTCTCCCAGGCGTGACCGATTCCAATTATCGAACTTTGATGGATGGTTGTAAGAGTTTTGCCGAGCTCGCCCTTCTTCCTGTTGAGAGGCTAGCAGAGCTCATGGGTGGCCAGAAACCGGCAAAGATGTTGAGGGAATTCCTCGACGCAAAATGTCCAACTATGCCATGATACTGTAAGTCGATTATCACATTTCTTTCGAATTTTCAGAAGAAACTTAGGATTAGGCAAACAAAGATCGAGTCTATGATATGTAATTTATATAAAAGTTAAAAAATTAATCAATCATTCAATATAATTGGATGATCAATTAATATATAGATACGATTTCTATAAACATCTTGAATTTATATTAAAAAAATTGAGAATATAGTTGATAATAAAACTTTTAAATTTTAAGTGTTGATAATATGCTGAAATAAGTGAATGGCATAGAAAATTGAAGTTAATTTTTTATAAAACTGCACTTAGATCTCTTATGTTGTATGATATATGTTTGGATGATAACAATGTTAGCAAAGCCAAGTCCAATGTGTTAGACATGAAAATGTTGATGTGGATGCAGAAACAACAACAACGACAAGCATTTATCCCACTAACTGGGGTCATCTACATGAATCTTTTTTTTTATGGCGTCGTATTGAGTATCATATTTTCATTTAATTCTAATAAATTGAGATCATTTTTTATGCAACATGCCCAAGTTTTTTTACTCCGCTTTTATCTTTCTTAACATAAGTTGAATCTTAAACATCTACTTTCTTAACTAGATCATCAGACGGTAGACGTTTAATATGACCAAACCATCTAAAACGACTCTCTTAATCTCGTCCGCCAGGAGTTACACCAACCCTATCACGAATATATTCGTTTCGTATTTTGTCTCTAAGAGTCAAGTCAGTCACCCACCTAAGCATTCTCATCTCAGTAACATAGTTTTATGCTTCTCTTTTATAGGACAACATTCTGCGCCATAAAGCATTGCAGGTCTTACCATCATCTTATAAAGTTTTCTTTCAAGTCTAAGTGGTACTTTTCTATCACCCAATACACCCGATGAGTTACTCCCCTTCAACCATCCAACTTGAATTTTACTAATAACATCTTCATCTATATCATCATCACTTTGAACTATGGACTTGATATATCGAAAACGTTCACTCCTTTTAATGCTTTGATAAAATGTTGATATGAATATATGTATAAAATTTTGAAGGGGACAACAGAATAATAGCTAGTGAAGATAAGCCAATGGAAATAAATAAGACAGTTTTGGCATATGAAGTGACTGGCTGCTATGGATAACAGATGAAAATTATGTTTAAACTGTACATGCTTTGAATATTTGGAGGGCATAACCTTGTCTTTATCTGCTGCAGGGTATTTAAATTCATTTTGTTCATCAGAGTTACAGACTTTTCATTGCCACCACATCTTGGGGAATAATTCTTTTTCTCTCAGCATCGTAGTTTGATTCTGTAAAAGCTTATGTACTGTTGACTTCAGAGATTTAACATTGTAATTTTTTTAGTTATTTGCATTCTTTTTCCATCACATGTGTATTTTATTTTTATTTTTATTCAGGGCATTACATACAATACCAGACACATTCATAATTACATGCATGCCCCCTCAATCTTCAACATCACATCAATAAAATGTAACTATTCTTTAAGTGAAACCAATATGTTAAAAGCATAAATATCAAATTTGAGTGTGAGATATGTAAATGCATAGGAATTCTGTGGTACGTAAGTTTTCCTTTTTATTTTATCAGCCAGGCATTTATTGAAAGCATTGGAAGACCTAGGGCTGTCAAAAAAGCTCGTTGTTCGTGAACAGTTCGTGTTTGGTTCGTCAATGAGTTCGTGTTCGATTTGTTCGATAAGTAAATGAGACGAACGTGAACAAACTCTTTTCGTTCAGTTAGTTAAACGAACCAAACACGAACAGTGATGTGTTCGTTCGTGTTCGAATCGTTATTGTTCGAAATATAAAATAATTTAAAATAATTATATATAAATAAATTTATGATATTTAAAAAAAATTAAATTTTATAAATTATAATATATATAATAAATTAATAATAGTAATATACTAATATACTATATTAGCAATATACTAAAATAGATATTATATATTTATATAATATAAGTTATATAATTAATATAATATATTATTTATATATATTAATATTAGGGATGTCAAACTGGCTCGTCGTTCGTGAACAGTTCGTGTTCGACTCGTTCGTTAAGAAACGAACACGAACAGTGACTTCACGAACAATTTCAAACACGAGCTTATTTCAAACAAACTAAATTTTAAACGAACCAAACACGAACACAAGCTCTGTTCGTTCGTGTTCGGTTCGTTTACACCCCTAGGAAGACCTGCTTCTTCCTGTGATGAATATTATATTTTCATTTTATTTATGAAGAATACTTTGGTCCAGCTTTATGAACTAGACTGGTTTTGTCTTCTTAAATGTTATATCTAGCATCTATTTTACATACATCCCACCTAATACCTATGCATTTACATATCTAACATCTAAACATTACTTTTTTATACTTTATCATCTAAATAATTTTCTTATAACCAGCAAATTTTAACAGTTAAAGTTGAAAAATAACCCTCATAAAAATTAAAAAAAAAAAACAAAAAAAAAATCCTGAATTAATGTTGTGGTTACGGTCTGAAACGGAAAACAGACATAAAATTGGAGGGTCTTAAATGTCCTCATCATAAGCACAACAAAGCAGGCGAGTGCATACCTACTGGAGATGAGGTATAAAAACAGCAAATATGCTTCGGGTGTACAGCCACAAATACAAGCTTGTTTGATCAAAGAAAAAAACAAGGAGAGAAATCATAGAAGCATCTCTATATATAATAATTCCGAACGGTAAACTCTCATTCTTCAGCTGCTTCAAACAAAGTGTCAAGTTCCAAAACAGTGCTTTCAGCTTCCGTTATCTCTGGACCATCTTGGCCACATTCCTTCACTTCTTCCTGCAAAATTAGTAACAGATTAATCCAATCACATGGAAGCTCGAGCACAATCATATGTCATCTTATCTGTGTATAAAAAGGTGTATTTCACTCTTTTTGAATAAAAATTGGTATTTATGTGATAGAATCACATAGAAAATACGACAGTATAAATGTAAAGAAAAAAGTTTAGGTGTTAGATATGTAAGTACATAAGAATTGGGTGTATGTAAATGCCCCCAATGATTAAGGAAGATTTACATACATATCACTTAATTCTTATGCATTTGCATATCTACAACCTAAACATCCAATTTCATATGCATATGTTGTCTCATTTACGTATGAAAAAGGTGTATTTCACTTTTTAAAAGTTAAACAATTAATATTTTTAATGTAATAGGAAAGATTACGGCAGTATAAATATAAAAAGTAAAGTTTAGGTGTCAAGATATATAAATATATAAAGAATTGGGTGTATGTAAATGCCCCAATGAATGATTAAGGAATATATATATATATATATATATATATATATATATATATATATATATATATATATATATATATATATATATATATATATATATATATANATATATATATATATATATATATATATATATATATATATATATATATATATATATATATATATATATATATATATAGATATATATATATATATATCACTTCATTCCTACCTTTTTACATATCTACCACCTATTACATATCTACCACCTAAATATCAACTTTTACATATATCTCTTATCTCATCTATGTATGAAAAAGGTGTATTCCATTTTTTAAAAATTAAACAAGTGGTATTTTTGATGTGATAGGAAAAATTACGGCAGTCTAAATGTAAAAAGTAAAGTATTGGTGTTAGATATGTAAATACATAAGAATTGGGAAATGTGTATGTAAATGCCCAAACAATTAATTAATACCAGTGTTGCTTTCAGATCGGCTAGCAAAACCTCAAGCCTATTTCGGCAATTGGGAATCATCATCCTCGACTCGGCCAAAACGTTCTCCTGTTTTTCACATCACAGTTTTGGCAGTTTCTGTCATGTAGCTTCATTTATGGAAAAGAAATATGAAATCTCCAATCTTGTTTTAAATATTCTTTTGTTTCACAATCAATAAAGTTTGAGATTGTGAAACCATAGAAAACAGATTCTAATTCAGCTTCTTTCATAAATCATGTGAAGAAAATAACCTGCCAATATAATGGAATGAGAACTTATCCAAAGAATTTTCAATTCTTTGGTTAGTTAGGGAAAGGTAATGTTCACAAGCTATGATCATGATATTTGAGCAAACAAATTTTATGAAAGAAAAATGCGTTCAAGCTGTTATCAATTCATCAATAATATTAAAATGTACTAACAAACTAATTCATTGAAATAAAGAAATATGAAAGAATTGCATTAAATTAATGCAATTAACTTAAAATATGTTATTATTGAATATATAATGTAGTGAGTTAAAATGAATTAAATTTTATTTAAATAATACATCAAATGTAATACGAGCTTTCATCGAGCATATAATAGAGCATTTAAAAAATTACTAATTTAACAACAAACAAGTTTTGTTGTTAATATAAATAAACATGTTGAATCGTGTTTAAGTTTAGTTCATTTAATCTTTGAGTTCACAAAATATGTTCAAACTTGTTCATTTATTAAATTGAATAAACTTGATCTAGTATTAATCAAATCAAGTTCGAGTTGTTCATCAAGCGCATAAGTTCATTTATAGCCCCTACTAAACAGGCAACTTTTTATTGCTAATTGAATAACTAGTGTGTTGTAGAACATTTGAATAAGTTTTTTTGATCTAACTAGACAACATACTAAGGAAAGAAGAGAAAAACCAATAATCAAAACATAATACAATTAAACAAACAAGAATCTACAATTCATTCATCTGAAATATTCTTTAAGCCTGTACAGGATCAATTTCACAGACTGAAGGGAAAAAGCATAAAAATACCAATCAATAAAATCTAAAGACTACAACTGCTCACGTTTTTCCTCCTTATAATCACTATCTTCAATTAAGACTCCATTTGGGGCAGCTTATTGGGAGCCGCGGCGGTATGAAAATGCCGCTGTCGTGTTTGAAAAACACGTTCGCACCAACTTTTTCGTGCAGCTCCGATGCAGTTGGAAAATAATGTTAATAGATTCGCAAGCTGGCAAGGGGAAGAAATTCCTCCCTTGCCCCTCTCTGCTCCCCTCGCCCTCAGCTTCTTCCTCGCGGTGTAGGCACAAATTAGGTAACATTCCAACCTCTGCTCTCCCTTGCCCTCCTAACGAAACTCTATTTTCTCGCCTCAAATGAGGTATGCTTTCGACCCTTCACTTGTGCCTAGTTGCATTTTTGTTTGAATGCATCATTGTTTGTTTTGGAGGTTAGATGCAGTGTTTACGGAATGTTGGATGCTAGATCTAAATTTTCAAATGGGTAGTTTTTTATATTTTACCATCTGGCGGTTTGGATGAGTGATCTGAACATAACTTTTCAATATTTTGCTTGGTAGAGTAACTACTGCTCATCCATTTGGATGATCATACTTCACCTATTACATTATTTTGTGAGTATTTACTGTTCCTATTGAAAGAAGAAAGGGCTAAACAAAATTAATGAATTTTGAAGTAACTACTTTCTTCTTCCTGTTCCTATGAAAAAATTTCATGGTTCGATATGTTAAAATTGCAAAATTAAAATTTTGGAGTGCTTGGGATCTATTTTCCAATTGGAATGCATGGGAATATTTTCAATTCCTGTGATTTTTAGAGAAGAAATATAAGGGGGTTTACATACCTGCCACTTCATTTCCGATTCAAATCCTATTCACTGTTACAAGAAAAAATAATGGGGGATTTACATACATACCACTCTATAATGGGGTATTTACATACATACCACTCTAATCTGAATTACTATGTATTTTAGTTAGAAAATATATAATGGGGCATTTACATACAGAACACCCAATTCTTTGAAAAAGCACTTTAGTTGTATAATGGGGAATTTATTGGCCTTGGAGTTCTATGTATATGGCGTTGGTGTTGAGATGATTTGCAAGCTATCTCTGGAATGGGGCAATATTTGAATGTTGTTTAGATCCATTTATGCGGAATTGTAGCTATCTATAGTAGGGCATTTACATACATGCCAGAGATATTGCATATATGCGGAATTGTTTATAATGCTTGGGAGGTCAGTGATGAAAGCTCTTATATTGTACTTGTTTATAATGTTTGGGGCATTTACATGCAGTTTTATTTCTGCTCTTATATTTTCCTTGTGTTTTGCAATATATAGTGGGGAAAGCTTGGTAATGTTGTTTGGTACATTTCTATGGGGTTTAGCCGAGATGGCTGCTTTGAGGGAGTCTATTACAGATGTTATATCTGAATGTTGATTCAGCCACGCTTCTTTATTTATTATATGTTCATTTGGGATGTAATTTGTTCTACTATGGATTATTATTTTATGCTTTTATTAAGAATTTCGTATCTTTCATTTGAGATGTAATTCGTTGTAGTATGAATTTGCATTTTGTTTTAAATTCTTTGTTTTGTTTTGTTTATGTTTTGTTTTTTGTTTTTTTTTTTTTTGTGGGTCTGTGAGGTCAGTGATGAATGATGAAAAATATGACTTTATGAGTTCTTTTGGATGACCGATTTGATGTTCTTATCTAGTGTTGAAAGTGTATTCCTAAAGAAGACAACTGATATCCTCTTTGTTTTTAGTGCATCGGCTTATGAGGATTTATCTGGATGGCCTTTTTTTTGTGATATGCACATCTGACACAAGATAATCGTCCCTGTGGGTTGAAGCCAACCTAGAACTCATTTTTTTGAAGGTCCACTGTCGCTATTCAGTGACAGACACGTAGGTTGGAGTACTTACTAATCTGAAACCGCATACTCACTTTTTTTTTTAAATGCGTATTTCGGTCGAACTGATTTTCCTTTATTTCGGCTCTCATATATAAAACTTAATTTAATTTTATGATCTGACAAATGATCTTTTTGGTTGTTTTATCTCAGTAGCAGTATGAGCTCTAGGATTTTAGAGACTTCCCGAGTTGTGTTGTATTACTGCGGACTACCGGCTCCCTTACGTCACGCCAGCCTCATAGCAGTGGAGACAGTTCTACGATTGTCGGAGGAGTGTTTCAGCATGATGTGGTTTCTTATGTTGGTCGACATTCCGACATACTCCCATGCCGACAGTGATCGTGGTACGATGGTTTCCCAAGAGGATAGTGTCGCTGAAGACATACGACGTCAGAGTTTTTAATTGAACGTTTTAATTTGTTTACTCTTAATTGTAATTGTATTTCTTTTTATTTTATTTTTTTTTATACTCACGAAATAATGAATAATGTATTTTAATTTTTGTAACTAAACTGTAATAGTTTGAGACATTTTTTTATTTATTATTGTACATATACAGTTATGTTGCAAACAACTTAACCAAACAGGGGCGGAATGATCATTTATCCCACATCAGATCCTAGTATGTTGTTCTAAATAAGTTGCCTCAAACAGCAAATCAGCTTATTCTGATAATCTACAGACAATTATCAAAATAATCTGTTTATCAACAGATTATAAATAATCATCAGTTGCCCCAAACAGACCTAAGATTAAGATTTGTAGGGAAAAATTAATCATCCTTCTAAATTGACTTAAAATGCATTTAACTATTCCTCTTGAGTTAATTGGAAATTGCATTCTGAACCTGAGGTTTCTTTACCAAATCAGCTTCATTCGAACTTAATTTTCTCAGCCTTGGATGGTAATTTGTCTTGAGCCAATTTAACGTTCTCATCTACCAAAGCTCACAAGGCAAACTTTACGTCAATTTCTTCCTTCTTTGAAGACTGCAATTCAAGGATCCAAAGTCCTTGGTTGATTTGACGTCACTCTTAAAAATCAACTATAGAGCAGACTTGCCACCCATAATGCGGATTTTTCAGAAAATGAAAATCCAATTTTTAAAGTTTAATTTCTTGCATTTATTCAAACAATAGGATTTTGGTGATACTGCTATCAAAGTTTTGAGAAAAATAGACTGAATTTTGAATAGGCTCGATGTTTTTTCCCTTTGCTTTCATTCCATTAAATAATAATCTTACAATCTATTTTACGTACAAAATAAAGTGCATAATCTATTTTAGGTAATTAATAATACATATTTTTAATCTAAATATTCAGCTAAAAGGGAAATAAATTATAATAAAGACAATGAAAATAATTTAAATAAGGAAGCTCTTAATTATAGAAAATTCCTAATTTAACTGTCTGATTTCCATACTTCCTGATTGACATCCCCCCTCAAATTGACATTGACTGATTCAGAAACATCAAATTACCAACAATAAACTGATAACATTGTTGGAACCAAAAATCCTCAAGTCATGAGTATCGAAGCCAAAGGTGCCGAAGCCTAAGAGTGGCAAAGTCGTGAGTGTCGAAGCCGTGAATGTCGAAGCCTAAGATCTATGATTTGTTGAAGCCAAGCCATCGATCTAGGAAGGAGTGCCGAAGTCGAAGCCGAAGCGGATGAAGCGAAGCGTAAGAAGCAATCGAAGATGCCACAGAAGCAGCGATGCCTAGCGAAGAAGATCTGAATCAACGAATAATAATACAAACATAACAGTCCTTTTCAACTCAAGAATCCATGTATTCTACAATGAATGGATTTTGCATTTCAGAAAAAATTTCCATCTCTTAGCGTGCAGACCTTTGTTGCGCCAGTACCTAGAAGATTCCCATATCGTCCATATCTCCCCGTCGGATCCACCTCGATGAATGGTTCTGCTCCTTGACCGTCAGATCCGGCCTTATGCTCCGCATCCTCCCTCGATCTGCGTCGCCTATTGCATCCAATCCAAAACCCCTCTATCGATCAAATGAATACAAAACAAGCACAAATAACAAGAAAATAGGATGTCCTGGATTCTCTCATGTGTTGGTTCCTATCAGCCATCAATCGTATCACAGAAGATGTCGGGGTGATCCTCTGCTTCGATTCTGTGAGAGACAACAAGGAGCCACAGAACCTTTATAGAAAGGCTCCTGAATAAGACGATCGAAAAAGCTTATTGGGCATATGAGGGGGCTTTATTTGTGGCTGAAAAATTAACCACGGTTTGAAGATCGAAGGAGGATAACGCAGCCGAAGCGAACGAAGGAGGACGATGCAGCCTGGGACGAAGCAGTAGAAGGCGAATTGAAGGCGAAGAAATAGTTCTTCCCTTTTCGCAAGAGGCCGCCGGGAAGGGAGTCCTGACAATCCTCCAACAACCATCGGTGGTTAGGGCAAAAATTTAGCTTTGATACCATGTAAAAGTTTTGAGAAAAATAGGCTGAATTCTGAATAGGCTCGATACATTTTCCCTTTGCTTTCATTTCATTAAATAATAATCTTACAATCTATTTTAGGTACAAAATAAAGTGCATAATCTATTTTATGTAACTTAATAATACATATTTCTAATCTAAATATTCAGCTAAAAGGGAAATAAATCAGAATAAAGACAATGAAAATAATTTAAATAAGGAAGCTCCTAATTATAGAAAACTCCTAATTTAGTCGTCCGATTTCCGTCCTTCCTGATTGAAAACTATTTTGTGAGTGTGTTTAATTATGTATATTATGATAAGTAGATGTTTTTTAGTTGTAGGGCCTATTTGGAGGAACCACAACTATTTGAAGAAGCAAATTTTCAAAAAGCTGCGGTAGCTATTATAATTTTTATTCTTTTAAAATCAGATCATAATTTTCTAGCAACCACCGCAGGTAGCCAGGTTTGGTGGGAAAATGCAGATTTCAGTTGTAGTTTTTTGAGGAAGTAAAACACAGTTTTGCCAAATAAAAAAAACTGTGATATGACACCGCACCACCCACCACCCCAAATGCACCCGTAGTCTCCCACAACTGCGTTGATATTGATTCTTGAATTTTGTCACATAATGTCAATGAGTAATTGTTGGAGCTAATGAATTTATTTCTCTTGCGAAGACACTCATTTTTTCAAGTACAATCCCATACAAAGTAATAAAAAAAAGGTCATTAGTTAGAGCAATCTATGATGAGAGATAAAGAAGCATAGAAGAATAGTCAATTTTGATTCATCCATCAATAGATGCAACTACAAGTGATGAATGCAATATGTATATAAACAGGGTTTACAACATAAGATCAAACCAAATTAGAATTAAAATCAAATCAAATCTAAATCTAATTAATTCAAATCTCTAACCAAATTCCATTAAAAAAATAATAATTTAAAATTAAAATAAATAAAATCTAAAAAACTAGAAGAGCTCGTGAACCTGATTTCACCATCTAAATATTCTTATTCTAGAAACGCTAAAGATAAATAAATTATTCGTTGCCCAGAATAGGATTCGTATGGTTGGCTAGTCCAACTGCAGTACTATTCAAGCTAAGCAAAACTAAAATCTCCAAGGTACTAGTTAGGCATAGTGCTCCTAAGACACTGACTACATATTTTAATCACCCATCTTTAACTTTATAAATATTGAAACCATATGCATCATCACTCTTTATATAATAGATTTAAAGTACCTAAACATGAGATCTAGATAAGACTTGATCTATAGTATCGTAGTTAAAATGCATAAAATCTATGCCAAAGTAAATAATTGGGTATCACTTATAAAATTCATGAAAAAAGGGAAATTTACATAAATGCCACACAATCCTTGAGTATTTACACATCAAACACCCAAAGTTTGATATATACACTTATAACACCTTGATGTCATAAACCTATGCATGAAAAGATTTAGTTTACTTTTAAAAAGATAGTGAAGGTGATATTTTTGATGTGATATTAAAGATTTGAGTGGTATGCATGAAAATTTGAAAGTTTGGGAGTTAAATATGTAAATACTTAAGAATGTTGTGGTATGTACGTAAATGCCCCTTAAAAGAAAAAAACTGCTCTGTTGAAACTTGAAAAGCACCTGCTGCTTAAGATCATAAGGATCAGCACCTTTCTCCTTCATATTTGCTGTCTTTTCAGCCTCCATCTTTACTTCTCTTTCATATGAAACAAGTTCCTTAAGGACTCGCTTGCATGATCCAGTTTTGACCTTTAATTGTCGAAGAGTGGCCATGACAAATCAATCTCTCACTTTCCCGCTCTGTTCCCCTTCTCCGCAGGAAGTAACCACCGCCTGTATAAATTAAGGAAAGTGACCTCAAAATTTAAATAAAGATGGAACAAGAAGGATTAAAATGGTTAAACACCTTCTAAAGGCTTTCCAGTAGTTTTGTATTGATGAAGGGGCTTTGCGCCAAATTAAAGGGAAGGGAGGGTGGTGTTGGGGAATTTAGATACATAGTTAAAAGAAGAATTCTCAAACAGGTTTGAACAAGAGAAATGAACAACAGAGTTTTGATCCCTTCTTATGCCAAAACCAGTATAGTTAAAGAAAATACAGATGCTTTAGAGTATAATCTGGTGATGATAATCATAGTCATAACCTTGATGCAAGAAATACAAGCAGAACTAGGTGAAAACATTGTTGGTAATTCTAAAAGCTATTATGTACAAAAAAAGATAGGAGCATTTACATATATATGACCCAATTTCTATGTATTTATAAATCTAACACTAAAACTTTATTTTTTTACATTTATGCCGCCTAAATCTTTTATATCACATAAAAATACCACTATTTTAGCTTTTGAAAAGTGAAATGCATCTTACATAGAAATTGAGGGTTACGTATGTAAAACTTTGAACAAGATAAAATTATTTAGCAAAATTTAATAGCTGCATCATCCTCGTCAGCCACCTCACAGACACCCCCACCCAACTATGCATGCTCCTTTATCTTTAATTTGTTGACTGATGCCAATACAATTTTTCCAATCGCACTACCTTTGATTCAATCTCTTATGTTCTACTAGTTCTGCACTTCAACATCAACCCTACTGTCCTAATTATAAATGCCTCATTTGATCTTTATTTTACATGCCCAAAGCACAGTCTATTTCTAAAACTCTATTTCTACAAATCTTTTAGAAGATTTACCTACATACCGCTCAATTCCTACATATTTAGATATCTAACACCTAAAATTTAATTTTTACGATTATGCCACAGTAACTTTGCTTGGAAAGGTGTATTTTACCTTCTAAAAGTCAAAATTAAGGTATTTTTGATGTGATATGAAAAATTTGGGTGGAAAAATTGTAAAAATAAAGTTTGGATGTTAGATATATAAATGCATAAAAATTAGGTGATCTGTATGTAAATACCCCAAATATTTTTAAAAATAGGTACTGCATACAATGTCCTTAATGATTTTAAGGCACATTCATCCTAATTCATTATCGCTACTATAATGGTACAATCATCTTGAATGTTGGAGACTTCTTTCCTGTGATCACGCTGATTTATCCGGCTCCAAATTTGTTAACACAGAGGGTGTACACAGTGCATGTGGCCCATGATATATGTTGATATAGATACCTTTGAACCGTTGAATAAAATGGTTATTTTCTCATCTAAAATTTAGCTCGTATAAGATACAATCAACATATTTCAACTTATCATATCTAGCATGCTCAAATGACTGTTGTCAGGTCATTATTATGTCACATGTACTTGAGGTCTTTCTACCACTAATCTAAATCTCCTTTCTTTCAATTTTTCTATCAAACCTTTTCATTTACATAGAAAATCAACTTAGATATCAGGGTGCATACACGAAGCAAGTAGCTATGAATATTTGTGATAGGCATAACAGATAACACATATAGGAAAAGAGTCCGAGTTAAACGGATAAGTCAAGCAAGTTCCATTAAAAATCATTTTGCTACTCTACAACAAAATTTAATATTAATCACTAACTGCCATAAGTTTAGTATATTGTGCACTTTACTGTCTCATATCATGGTAATGAATCATAAAACTTAAAATATCTTAAAATTGTAAAAACCCATATTCTCTTGGCTCTTTATCATAAACACAAAATAATAATAAAAAAATAAATAAAAAGCATTGTAGTTTATCTTCCTATTATTAAATCAAATTAATCCAAAAAAATTAACTTAAAACTTATTACACCATCTTATTGGATAATTTTTTAATATTACTACTTAATATTCTTAAAAACATCTTTGAAGCATGCTTCACGTGCAAAGCGAAGTGAAGCGCATGAGGCCTGAGCATTGAATCATTGAAGCAAAGCAGTCCGTACAGTTCACAATTTAGTGAGAGGAAATAAAAGACTACTAATTTAATTTAACTTGTTTTATAAAACGTAAGACTATATTAGTTTATTCATGTTTTAAAATTTAGATTTTATTTTGTGTAATAACAATTTTTTAATTTTTAATTATCGTTGCAAACTATTAAAAATTATTTGAATTTTTTTTACAGGTTCATCCTCAATGTTTGACTTCAATTATATATTGCATCATATTCTTTCTATTTTATATCAATTTTTAAGTCATTTTATATTTTCTAATTGTCAATGAAGACATTTATACATTAATTGTTTCAACTAACCTATAAGCATTTTAGTTAATAAAAATACTGCATCGGCAGTTTGCGCTTTGAAGCAAAAATAAAGTCTTGCGCATCACATTGCGCTTTGTGCTTTGATAACAATATTGTACTACTTATCAAACAATCAAACCATAGAATTTTTAAGTGTGTCCAATTTAATCCATTAACTTTATGCGTTCAATTTCGTTTCTAAGCTAACCAATTTTGATTTAAATTGGTTCAATCATAAATTATGTTGTTTCTAAGCATGAAAATTGGTATAGAAATATGTTTCATGAGTACATTTTGGCCTTTTTTTGAGTTGAAAATGAGTCGTGAGATTGACCCTAAAAGACAAAAAATTAGAATGTTAAATTAGAGAATGCCCACAATTCATGTAAAAAATTAGTAAAATATTAACTATGAAAAACACTTTTTAAGAGTTTATTAAAAGTTGAAAAATAGACCTCTTTTACAACTAAATTTTCATAATAAGTGAATTATTTTCTTAACTCCTTGCAACTCTCACTCTGTCTAAACCCTCTCTGTTCAGCCCATCATGCTCTATCTCTAGAAATCAGGTGGCCAACCATCGTTATTTCCTTAACCCCACCCCCCCTCACCTCCTCTCTCCCTCCCTCTCTTTTTGTTTACATAAACAAAATATCAATCTAGTTCAAGGCCTAATGCTAATTTTCAGTAGATTCTCTCTCTCATTTTAGTGTCACCTTACCCTCTCTCCAATATCCAAATCGTAACTTGGTTGAACCTTCAAATAAACCCAACTCATAATAAAAAACTTTGAGAAGCATGAAATTTCTTTTCAAATTAAGTAAAAATCCTAAAGGACAGCCTATCTACATATTATTTGACACCATAAACATAATGACTACACCCACAAGGCTATTTCCCCATCACCAATCAAAGATGAAAGAAGGTTTGTCATTCGCTCCATCTCAATTTAAGATCACTGGTATTCTTATTTTTCATAAATAAACTTAAGTTTTACATTTTCCCCAGTCTAACAAGACCGAAATTTTTACAATAATAACATTAATGTCGAAGGACGAAGAAGAAAATAGAGAATACCTAAGGCAACATGCATATAAATAGTGCAAAAAAATTAAAATGCAAGCTACCACTTTCATAATAACTTTCGACCACTGCTATAACTTATCAAAGACACATCATTTACTCTAATAGGTGGCAAATTTTGTCTATAGGAAAATAAAAAAAAAGGCGCTTGCTTTCCCTAGGTAATGGATGAGAAACATATAGATGTTATCAAATAGGTCATTCTTCATTCTTGCGGAAAACATACTTCGTATTGCACTGTCCTTCAATAATCCTTCCTACCAAAACGCTTTGAAGCATAGATTCCAAACACTATGAAAAAACATGCGTTCCATAAAAGGCTTCCACATAACCCTACTATTTTAAATTTATGTATGTACATAAGAATATATTTTATAAAAGTGAAAACAAAAGCAAAATAAAATTTGATTTACCTAAAAGAATGACAAAACTTGTTATTCATGAGTATTTATGAACTTCTTTTCCTACTGATTGAACCAATAATTGATCTTCTAATAATAACATTTCCCATCTCATTTTATGCTAATGATAGGGTCGTTGCAAAAATTAAAGAAGAATGATTTTGTAGAATTTGCAGAAGGTTGTGAAAAATCTGAATAACATTGAAAAAGTTTTAATTAGCGTTTCCTTGAAGAATTATTTCATCTTGTACCAGTTGATTTTTGATGGGTCATTAGTGGTTGGCCTATTCACAAATGTCTAAGATGAAACCCTGCATCTTCTTGGAAAAAAAAATTACCACAAGCCCAACCATTGCACATAGAAATATTCAGCACTTTTATGTCTACTGAGGAATTTCATCTATATCCTTTTTGTATTTATTTTAAAAGTACCACAGAAGACAATTAAATAATGCTTAAAACAGATATATTAAAAAACTTTAGTGAAATTGACATACATACCACACAATTCTTATATATTCACATATCTAAAACCCAAAGTTTGATATTTACACTTTTAACACCTTGGTGTCATAAACTTATGCATGAAAAATGTGAATTTCACTTTTAAAAAGACAGTGATAGTGCATTTTTTAATGATGTTCAAGATTTCAATGGTGTGCATATAAATACAAGAGTTTAGGTGTTAGATATGTAAATACATAACAATTCTGTGGTATGAATGTAAATGCCCCAACACTTTATCATATCAACGCGCATAAAACTGGTATCAGAAACTAAACTGGAAAATAGAGCCGTAGGTTTCTTGTCCGTCACAATAGTCAGGCAAATAGTTGAAAATACCTAAGCTTAATCGAATATTACAGATAATACACAAAACAATCAAGTTAAAATCATTAATCATGATATACTTCAACCCTAGATATATGCCAAGCAGTCGTTCCACACTGCACATAACTGGTTTATGGATCAACAAAATTTAGCATCCATAATAAATCTAAGCAAGATAAGCTAAACAAATTGCAAAATCATCCATAAAACTGCAGGAAAAACAGCACAGACATCCTTATTCCATCACTCTACTTCACATATTTGCCTCATCTTCTTCAAGAAAAATTAAACTACCAGAGAAGTGCTCCTGAATTCCCCATTTTTTTTGCAATTTTTAGCGGAAATTCCCATCAATGACATTGCAATTAGAAATAAAAAGAGCTAGGTTAGGTTTAATTCATAGCAGGGATTTGCGATAATCTCAAGCAGAAAAAAAATAAATAGCAACATATCGCTCACTGGAATCGATCGGACAGAATGCCTGCGACGAACCAGCTCGTGATCGGAATGCCTGCATAGGGGTCGACAAATATAAAGGTTTACACAAATACCACGCTAATCTTATTTATTTACATTTATTTTAAGGGTTAATTACATTCAGGCCCCCCAATATTTTCTATTTACAAATCAATGCTCCAGTTGTACTCAAATATCAATATACATGATAAAATCAGATCAATATTTTTCTTATTTTTATCAAATGCTTAATAATTTATATAATTTGAATGATAAATTTATAAATATTAATATTTTGAATGATCGGAATGTAATTATATCATATTTTAACTTTTGTTTATATATTAAAATAATAATTTATTTAATGTGATATAAGAACTTCTTAATAAAATTTTGAATGTAAGATATTAAATACATTTGTATTGACATACAAATTTTGTGATATGTAGGTAAATCTTCTATGTAATAATATAATAGAATATAACCTTAATGGGAATATATTCATTTGTTATTTATCAGCTAATTTTTTAATAATTTGAAATTTTTCAAATCATTAATTTTTATTTATTCAATGCATTATATCACTTTTATCATCTTCATTTTAGGGCGAAATTTATTATTTACAAATCAACCACTCATTTCACCGGTTTTCCAAATTTTCACTCAAATATCAAAATTCATGATAAACTCCCAACTCACTTTTTTTTTTATTTTATCAAATTCTAAATAGTTTGATCAATGCTTGCATAAGTACATTGGTTTAGTAGTTCGAAAAAAATTTCTTACTTGTTAATTTGTAAATATTAATATTTTCTGGTGATCTGTATATCCTTTATATTTATACCTCTGTTTAGAAAATCGAACCGAACCGTACCTATCTATTTAACAGATTAAACTGTGAATCACCCTATGGTCTGATTTGAGTTAGCTTAAAAACAGTCCCCGCATCGAATTAGATTGAACCGACAAAAAATGATTGATTTAAACCATAAACGGGAAATTATATTTTCTTACATTTATGCCACTAGTTTTATGTAATTTACATACATAACATCTAAACTCTCTTTTTTACATTTATACCATCAAAATCAATCGTATCACATCAAATGTCATTATTACAAAGAAATTCAAATTAAATAGATGCCACCTAATTTTATTTATTTATATTTCTAATATCTTAACTCTATTTTTATTTATTTATACCATCAAAATTATTTATATGATCACTATTTCTAAAAGGTGAAATACAAGTTTTAATGCATAGGTAAAATGACATTTAAAATTGAATTTTAACTGTTTGATATTCAGAGGAACGACGACCTAAAGGACAACATATTCCGGCGAACGAGCACCATTTCAATCTCTTGGGGATATTTAGGGCCGGAGCCGGACTTGGGATCTCGTCAGAAGCTTCACGTCATCTTCAAAAAGGGAATTCTGAGGAGAGAGCTGCAAAGTTTTTTGAATCGCAACCAATGGGTGTGACGAAGATCAGCTGTGGCTAACGCGAGATATTGTTGCGCCACCCGGTATCACTGGATTTTTTCTTATTGTTGAACTGAGAACTAATCGAGGCCTAGAGGAATCTCCGATAAGAAATAATTTGAGGATAGAATCAGCCCAACGAACAGTTTCCAGTGAAGAGGCCGGAGGGGGTTCGACGATATTTCTTGCCGGTTACTGCACGAGAGGACATTTCAAACGGTATCATTCGTCAAAATATTGTCATTCATGGAGTCTTCATTTGGGCACCTACAATCTATTGGAGAAATAAAACATCAGAATGAAAGTTTTTTTGCTCTGACTTGATTTCAACTTGATATATTTTCAAACTTAAATCTTACTCTTGTTTTCTTGGGATACTCAATTTATCAGTAATGCTGGAGTTTGCATTTATTTAGCTGCTCAAAAGAAGTTTTGGATAACTTCCAAATCCAATTATGACTATCGGAGCACGGTAAACATGAACGTTCTGGCATAATTTCATGGAAAGACAAAATGAGAGTCTTCTACTGGTTTTATCAATTAAGCCAGAAAATGTCATGTATGGGCTTACAAGCAAGACCTGCTTGCTGGATCATTGTAAGATTTTAGTTCTTTTGATTGAATCAAACATTAAATCATTCAATTTTTGCATGTATTAATGCATTACTTCTCTTCCAGGTTAACAGTGGAAGATCTTCATCTTCTATACTTAGTCATGGTTGGCATCATGAGTTTGCTAGGTATCAAAAATTAAATTTCAGCTCAAACATTTCCCATATTTCTGGCACCACCCAACCAGTTCTTCCATGGGAAAGCTCATTATGTGAATCTCCCCTGAGAAAACTTGAAGCTGCTTTGGAAGAGAACAGTGTGGATGATGCTTGGGAAGTTTTCTGTAGCTACAAAAGCTTGCATGGATTCCCTAAACAAGTGCTTGTGAAAAAAATGATCAACTTGATGACATGCTCATTAAGTTCCCACTGGCTTCTTAAAGCATATCAGTTGGTGCTTTTGGTTTTGTATAAGAGTCCTCATCTTCTTGACTATGACTCTCTGACCAGATTAGCTCTCGTTCTCGCCAGAAGTCAAATGCCTGTTCCGGCATCCACAATAATGAGAATTTCATTAGATAGATTTAAATTTCCATCATTCGATTTAGTTAGCACATTGTTTTATCATTTGGTTAAGTCAGATATTGGATCATACCTTGCATCTAATATTCTTATTGAGATTTGTGAACAGTGTCTACATAAAAAGGCAGATACAAAAAATTCTAAGCAACTGAAGCTCATAAACCAAAGTATTACAATGTTCAACCTTGTATTGAATTCATGCTCAAAATTTGAGTCTTTCGAAAAAGCTCTGCTAATAATAAAGTTCATGTCACAGATAGGAGTGGCAGCTGATGCAAATTCGATTATTATATTTGGTCAAATATATGAGAAACTCGGGCAACATGATGAATTGATGAGATTGAAAGCACATGTTGATAGTTTTGTTTATGTTGGATTAAGTCGCCATTATGCTCAGTTCTATGACAGTTTGCTGAACTTGCTTTTCAGATGTAATGATCTTAATACTGCCATGGAAGTTATGCTGGATTTGTATGGTCGACCAAAATCCTTTCAATGTGGTGATGGTTTAAATGCATTAAAAAATGGGTTAAGAAAACCTTGCTTGCTTCAGATTGGATCAAACAATCTGGCTATGGGATATAAAATTGTGATTGAACCTGATCACTTGGGGAGTGATTTCATTTTGGATCCATCAGATCCATCTACGTTGGTTCTCTTCTATGACGGAAAGGTTGCTCCAAGTACAATGGCTCTTTCAAAGCTTATAAATGGCTTCGTTAAAGAAAGACGAGTCGGTGAAATTTCAAAATTTCTAATTGAAATGGAGAAGAAACTTGATTCAAAAGACGCCAGTTTTAGCACATTTGTGTTAGCCGCGTGTATGAAGTTGGGTTGGTTGGAGACTGTCCATGATGTTTTAGATGACTTGGAGTCAGTTGGCATTTATGTTGAGGCCATTTTGTACAAATCACTATTTCAAGCCTACCGGAAGAAAAATTTTATCGGAGAATCTAAAGTGGTGCTGAAGCAGATGAGAAAAATTGGCCTATTTGCTAACTTATCTGATGAGGATGCTGCAAGCTCATGTTTTTCTGGAGATTTCTCTATAAAACCACTCGAAAATAAACAATATTTTGTAGGGAATATATCATGCTTTGTAGGGCATCTAAGTAGAGAGAGCATGGATAAGGACTCGATCTCTCCATTGGTTTATGATTTTAATAGTACAATCCTATTCTTTTGCAAGGCCAATATGATGGAAGATGCTATTAAAACATTGAAGAGGATGCAGCAGAAAAACATCCAGCCTACAATCCAGACATTCAGCTATCTATTAAATGGGTATTCTTCGTTAAAGATGTATCGCCAAATCACAATATTGTGGGGAGAGATTAAGAGAAGATTTGAGGATGGAGTTTTGTCTGTACACCAGGACTTTTTAGACTGTTTGCTTATGAATTTCCTTAAAGGTGGATATTTTGAGAGGGTAATGGAAATTGTTAATTATATGATAAGGCATAACATTTTTGCTGATAAATGGAAATATAAGGAGGAATTCCTCAGGCTCCATAAAGATTTGTACAGGAATTTAAAAGCTGCAAATGCAAAAACAGATGCTCAGAGGAATAGGCTTGAGCATGTTCAAGCTTTTAGGAAATGGGCGAACATCGTTAGCCGGTAGAAAAGACATAGTTATAGAGACTACAACTTACGACTTGAGTGAGACTTTAACATGTATTGATTGGTTGATCCAAGGAAACTTTGGTGAGCAGCTATATTTGCTAAAGGCATTTCGGTTTTAAAGAAAATTTAGCATTGGCATTTCTTGGTCTTCTTTCCAGGTAAAATCGTATTCATGATCTTCAATGTTTTTGCACCAAATAAGTTAATTATGACAACATATCCACCTTGGAAAACTTTAATGCATTATGATATGGATAAAATTAGCATCCAAAATAGTGAAAGTCATTTGAAGTAAAAATTACAGTCCAAGGAAAGCTGGTGGAGTGGAAAGAAATTTATGTGTGGTACACTAAAACATAATAAGAAGATTTACATGCACACAACACCGTTCTTATTTATTTACATATCTAACGGCTAAGATTGGATATTTATATTTATAACACTTTGATGTCATAAATTTTGGTATGAAAATGTATATTTTACTTAAAGTTAGATATGTGGTATTGTTTATATAATATTAAATATTTGAGTATTATGTATGTAAATATAGAAGTTTAGGTTTTAGATATGTAAATATATAAGAATTGTATGTTATTTTTGTAAATGCTCCAAAATAATGTCACAAATGATGAGGCAAATTTACCTATTTCTATTTCCATATTTTCGATGAAAGGAAAATAATTTTTTAATTTAGTTTTCTTGTTTATTTTGCACAACTTTTGCATGATAATGCATCATGTTGTGGAAAGTTTTAAAAAGACAATTCTGAAATTGAGGTATTTCTTCTCGTCATGGCAAGGTGTAAATCTCAAAATTGATAGAGGCATTAGCCTCAAACTAAAATAATAATAATAATAATAATAAGAGATATTGTACGCTAAATCTTGAGATTATCCCACAACATTTGACCATCTTGATTTCATATCATTTCACTTAGGTTGAAGGAAAATATTTTCTCAAAAAGCTGGAAGGGTGGCGGTCATGATAGTATCGAGACAAAATTAGACCATGAGTATCTTTAACAATAACTTTAAAATTAATCACCCGCAAAAAGATTTGGAGGCTTGGGATGACATTCGCTATGAATTAAATTAGTAGTATGGGCAATTCTCCCATTTTAGAATAACTCCGATGGTAGTGAGTTGTGCTAATATGAAGTAAATCAATAAAAGTGAGAAAGTTGATAAAAATATAGGAATTGTGTAGAATCCTATAGAGCGGTTGCTTAAGAACATGGAAATCCTTATTTGTTCTTGCTTGCTAATGTCATGGCAATAGATGGAAAATATTGATATGGCTTAAAGCTACGGTTTAGATACAATTGTGTTTGAAAATGTTGCTCTGAGATTAATGTCAAAGAATAATTGATTTGTTATCAATTTGTGATGAATTTTCATGTTGATATTTTTTTCTCTTGATCATTAGGATGACTTTAGTTTACTTAATTTTGTTGTAGATATAAGGGAACTATAGAAAAGTATTTATGAGAATAAATAAGGGATCAGGTCCTGAGCTCCATGGCATGTCTTCTAGTACTATGATGACGGGGTATTTTAGTGATCGAGTAATTTAATAATTATTAGGAAGTGACAGAGCAAAGAGAGGAAGCATGTTAAGGACAATGAACCAATTGGTGATCAAAGTTGGTTTCTATATATCAGTGGTAAACTCAATTTCAACCCTAAAGCATATGTTTCAGTGTGAGAGTCAACCACTCATTTTTTTATACCAACATATTTTTCAAATATTTGATGTGAGACTAAATCTAAAGTTTTACATGCTTATGCGTGTAAGAGAATTCATGGTTGTAGAGTGACAAATTAACATGTTAGACTTGGATGAGAATCCAACACATACTTAGGTATTAGAAATGATTGGCAGAAAACAACAGAAGATTTTACGTGGAACCCCCAAAAAGGTAAAAGTCATGAGGTTTTGCCCCAGTTAATATTCCATTGAGTTGGTTATTATTAGTACAACTCCTTATCCTATAAGCGGGAAAGGGTTACACAACCTCTCAAGTTACAACGTCGGTGAGCGGAAGGACTTGTGGCCCCACGGTAGGGAGCAGTTGCAAGGGAGAGCAATAGTCGAAGCTTCAATGCACCATCTTTGGGATCGGCATGATGTCAGGGATGATGCATTGCTTAGTAAGTTGCTATATACGGTGCTTTATCGTAAGAGTGGCAGGCGGTTGATAGTGATTGGCGGCGGTCAGCAAGTGGTAATAGTCGATGGTTGGCGGCGATTGACAGCTACAATAGCAGGAGGCATTCGTCGGATCGTCGTTGTAGAAGTAATGTTTGACTTCTACTTCTTCTCCAAGTTTCAGTCTTTTTCAAGCTCCATGAGGGGGCATGGCTTTAATTATAGAGTCTATGTTACAAATAAGTAAGAAATTTATACCACTATTGATCAGACGACCTAGAGAGATTCGTTTGATTAGACAGAATTCAATGTACATTTTAGTGTCTCAATGATGTCAGAATTAGGTGATCTTGTAGTCGTTGGATTCGTCTTGTCGATACGTTTGATTTGACTTTAAGTTTGCCAGATTCAGAATATGTTTGATCGTTTAGTTACGCTCGAAAAACTTTCAATTGTGATTTAACAATTTGATCTAGGCTTGATTTGAGTAGAATTGGACCGATTTTTGGTATCATTGAGTTAGTCTTGTGGAGTCGGTCAATTTGATTGTAAGTTTGTTGAAATCGGAGTTTTGGATGACTTTTAATCAAAATTTGAACATATCTTTTTAAAAAAATATCCGCGAGATCTGTACCGTGTCTCGAGATTTGTATTAGATCTTGAAAATTGTTGATGGTGTATCACATGCCTTTGTAATTTTCCTTCATACGAACACCCTCTGCATTGGCTTTTAATCATTCTCAAAAAAGAAAACTTTTCAACATCATCAAGTATCATACAATAAGAATTCAGTACCACTCGAAGGCACCATGGAAAGAAATTGTTGTTAACTAATACTCAATAATAACTAAGAATGACTCATATGAGCCAGAAATGTTATGAACCACTTTATTCCAATTGAGCTTTCCACTCTAGTACCACTTGCTACAGAGAATGGAATCAAGGAAACCCAAAGTTGGCTTACATACACAAGTGGTGAAATCCATGAGAATCACAAATTTTGTGATACCATTTGTGGGCCTAAACTTGAGGCCCCATGTTTCTCAATAAGGCTGAACTACGTTATAAAATTTATGGTAGAGATATGGGAAAGAAATCTCTTAGTTATAATTCATTATTTAATAATTCAAATAAAAATCATATAACCTATATTTATAAAAGTAAGGTTATAAGATAAATTTTAATAATAATTATTATATTAATTATTATATTAATTCTAATTGATTTAAATTCAAATACTATTCAAATCTAGATAGCTCTTCATGATTCTATCATTTACTTTCTAAAAATGGTAGATTGGCGTGGAGCTTCAATGGAAGTTGCGGCTTTATGAAGGAGATTGTTTTGGGTGTTGCTAGCGAAGAAACATTACGTGCAAACAACGCAGGTGCAGATTTGGTGGTATTGCGGTGGTATTCACCACAATACCACCACAATGTCACCCAATAGAGCCACAATATCACAAATCTGCATTTATATTATCCCCACGTAATATTTTCTTTTTGGGAGCATGGTATATGGAGAAAGGAGGCAGGCAGGTTGTGGGAATCAAATGAAATGGGATTGTCACGGAGTTCTAAGAGGCAGAGATTGGTGTGATCATGTGAAATAGAAATTAGATTTATGAAAAAGAAAGGGTCTTTAGGATGGTTTTCCCATTGGTTGGATTGTAGCATTTATAGCCTTTAAAATATGAAGCATGGCAGATTAAAATGCAGGGAGTTAAGCGAGGAGCAAATTTGTTGGAGGTCTAAGGGCACAACCAAAGAAAACATAAACAATCAACCACTTGAAGATGGGGGTAATTTGGAAGTTTATTGTGGTGGAGCTAATATGGAGAGATATTATTTGTAGTGCAGATGATAAGCAAAGAATAGGATCAATATCAGTAAATAAAATATCAACCCAAAATGAATAGTGTAGATGAGCTTCGAATCATAAAACTTTGAACGGTTTCCGAATTTGACAATGTTTATGTTGTACAACACAATTTTACTCAAGTTATGAGGGCAGAAATATTATGTAAAATGCCAAATTGTATAAGAATGTTTTGTAGAGAGTTGTTGCAAAAGTTTTCATCATCCATTCAGAGAATTTTAATATGATGATTATACTATTTTTCAACCAAAAATTTAAATGTAAGAAAGTACGACGTGGCATCAATTTTAAACTTCATTGGAAAAACCCAACAATATCAGAAGTAAGCATTAAGAAAAGAAACATAATATTTGAAACCATGTTTTATGCAGGATAGACTTCAAATATCACTATGACTAATTTCAAGTGGAATACATGAATGATTGGGTGATTTGCTAAAGGGAAGCGGATTACTTTTAGCCATCTTATAAGCAATACAAAAAGCCTTGTAATTTAACGTAAGAAGTCATTTTTTACATGATTTATTGAGTGTTGTAATTGTATAGAGATGGAGATTAGAGATCTATGGCAATGCAGTGCTGCAGAGCTCTCTAGTTTGAAAATGGAGGTTCGGGCCGCAATGGCAAACGTGTTTGAATCTTCTGAGTTTCTCTTCTTTTAAAGTGGTTGTTTGCTTTTGGTTTAGAGGCTATTTGGCTTGCTAAATTGCCAATGTAATGCATAATTTCTTTCAGAAGTTTTAAAAAAAATTGGCGTTCTGTTTGATGAAAAGGAAATGCAGTATAAAAGTTCGATGAGCTTTACTTTTGATGATTCAAAACTCAGTTGATTTGACCAATTTTCAAATATATCGCACAAGCTATCGTTGTTCTCAGCCACCACCCGTTACCTGCCACCAACTAGCATCCACGGGCAGGCTTTACGTTGAATTCATTTTATTTCAAATCAAACACAAAAACAAAAAGTAATATTAAGCATTTATGTTGCACCAATCAAATAATTATAAAATATTTCAAATATATTGTATTCTTTTTACTCTATTTTTCTTTTTTAGCAAACCAAATAGTCCCAAATAAAACTAATGAGTGGTTAATTCTAATTTGTCTGTGAATCATACCTAAAGAATAGAGCGTAAGACATTAGAAAGAAAGAGACAGAGAGAGATGCACAGTAATGAACAATACTTTGAAATGTTGATTTGCCTTTCCTTTTAAAATAATTTCTCAATTTATACTGGAGGAGGTACATATTTTGCCCATGCTTTAATGGGGGCGTTACATGATATTTTAGAAAGTTTACATGTGGGGGCCTACTGCTCAGCTACCCTTTGACTAAGTCGGTTGAACTCAATGGACCTCGGTTGGGCAAGGCATGCTCATTCGACTATGCTACATCAGGATGGTCGGTTGTTTTTTGATGGTCTGCAAGTTGGCTTGCCTTAACTCGATCAACTTAGCTTTGTCGGTCAGCTATTCTAGCCTGGTTGTCGACTGTTGCTCCGTGGATGAGGAGCTCCTGCCGACATAATGAAATTAGTCTATCTCGCAGTGGGTGAGTCATTGTAATCCAATAAATAGCTCACTCATTGATTAGGGAATTCTTCAGGGTATTTGTGGGTTATGTTATTGTCAATTCTTGGCCCCTTATGAGGAATATCAACATTTATGAGATTGTTGAGGACATTGAATTCTTTCCTTGAGTCGGATTGCGATGATAGGCGGGTTGATGTCTTTGCTTGACTTGATTAGCCTTAGTCCTTGCTTTGGGTGGCCTGCACCCGGTTGGCCTTGGCCCCTATTTGGGGGTTGTCTGGTCAAATGAGTTATTTTATATTTGATTAGTAGGCCTTCCTTAGCTGTACTTTTCTATTTCATAGTTTGTTGGATCTCCTCGAGATTTATGATGGGTAATTTCTGATTTATATATTTTAGTTCATCGATTCTCTTACTTGTTGAAAGTAACATTTGCGATGAAAGTAAAAGAATTAAATGTAAAAATATATATCATTTATTTTGTAATCAAAGCTTGCATAATTGAACTTTATGGATTTTTGTGCCTATGATTCTTATAAATACGTGTGATTGGGCCCTTTTTCATTCTAAATTTGCTTTGAGTCTCTGCATATGAGTTGATCGGCTCTCAAAAATCTTTACGGTAAACGATTTGAAACCTTCGGGAGAGGCCCCTAGTTTGTAAATAATGAGGACCACCTTCAGATTGTCTGCGTTGTGATCCCTCCTCGAGGCAAAAAAAATCGGAGGGAGAGAATTGCATCGAGGGAAAAAAGAGGGATGGAGAAAGTAGGCCAAAGGGCGAAGGGCAAAAAAAGAAGTTTGTTTCCAATAAACGGAAGACAGTTGAATTGGCGGACAAAGTGGAGTCATCAAACTCGCTCCAAGGTCCCTAGCAAGGGAAGGAGCTGGTGGAAAATGGAACCAGGTTGGGCAATCTGATCGTCAACTCGGGACCCAACCTTCTGCAGCGGCCCATGACCAGCCGATCGAATAACCTGTGCAGGGAGCAGCTAGAGCTCCTTTGCTCGAGACATAGGAAGTTGTTGGTGCATTGTTGCCGACCCAAGGTTGGAGGATTGCGAGCGTCCCACGACACCTTGTTAGAGGTGGATTGGACCCATTTTGGTGTCATTGGATCCCTCTCGTCGAGCCGTTCAATCTGGCTATAAGTTTGCTGAAATCGGAGTCCTGATAACTTTTACTTGAAGTTTGAATATTTCTTGCTCAAAAAGTTGCCTTGAGGTTCGTGCAATGCCTCGAGATTTGTGTAGGATGACGAAATTTTTTAATGGCATATCATTGATGTAAAATGTTAGATTAAGAAGGCTTTGTAGAGAGTCATTACAAAAGTTTTCACTGTCATTTATTCAGAGAATTTTAATATGATGATTATACTATTTTTCAACCAAAATTTTAATTGTAAGTAAGCCCAACGTGGCATGAAATTTAAACTTCATTGGAAAACCTCAATAATATCGAGAGTAAGCATTAAGAAAAAAAAAACATAATACTTGAAATCATGTTTTGAAGCTATGCAGGGTAGACTTCCAATATCACCACGACTAATTTCAAGTGGAATACATGATGAATGATTGGGTGATTTGCTAAAGGGAAGTTGGTGGCTTTTAGCCATCTTATTAGCATTACAAAAAGTCTTGTAATTTGACGCAAGAACTCATTTTTACATGATTTATAAAAGTGTTGTAATTGTATAGAAATGGAGATTGGACATCTATGACAATGCAGTGTTGCAAAGCTCTCCTGTTTGGAAATGGAGGTTCGGGCCGCAATGTCAAACGTGTTTGAATGTACTGAGTTTCTCTTTTTTTTTAAAAAAAAGCATTTTCATTACCATATCAAAAAAAATACAAAAAAACTATACAGGTATGCATTTATGATGTATAAAATTGAGCCATGTCATCTACAAGTATAGAAAATTCCCTATCATCATCTATATGCAATAAAGGAAAAGAATTGCTAAGGGCGCGCTTAGCACAAAAATGGGCGACCTTATTACAATCACGAGACATATAAGAAAAAATAACTTGTTTAAAGTTCAACAAAAAAGCCAGTTCTGCTGCAAAAAGCGGTTGTCGATGCCACATCGCTTGAGTCATAGAAGAACTAAGCAATTCCATCACATTTGAGTTATCCCCTTCAATAATAATTAGTTCAATTTTAAACAGCTAAGGTTGGCAAATATGGTGGAGGGAGCGAACCACCATAATCTCAACACGGGTGCTGTCCCAATGCTGAAAATGCTGTCCAATTGCAGCAATGTCTCTGCCTTACTCGTCCCGGATGATGGTCCCGGTACCCACGATCCTGGATGGGAGTAAAGCCCCGACATTCATTTTCAACCACTCATGAGGAGGGGGGTGCCAGGAAGGTGAATGAACCAACCCCGAAGATCGGCTAGCATCCTAATGCCCCCAAAATGGGTAAAAATAAGTCTTGGTAAGGGCCTCAAGAACTATTGCAACAATGATGGAGGGAGTGTCATGCATTCCATCACGAGTCTTAGCGTTACGAGCACGCCAACAGTGATGAATTGCGTAGCAGAAACATCTTGCTTGTGCCATAAAGTCCATTCAGGTAGAACTAAAACCCTCGATAGCTTCAACAAAGGTGTTATAGCTAGTAAGAGAAAATTCCCAAGACTCAAACTATCTCTAATCCTGCAGAAACATAAAAAATTAAAAGCATCACGGCTCTCCACATTGGTACAGCCCCAAGGACATGGAATATCAATCGCAAGGCCCCTCCTAGCGAGCCAAATACAAGTAGGAATGGCGTCGTGGAGCAAACACTGCCAAGAGAAACGCACCCGCAGATGAAGTTGAAGCTTGTGGAGCCACATCTGTTGGGGCTCGACATCAGGAAATATTAGCCTCATAGGCTAAAGAAGTTATGGTCTTCCCCGTATGAATTTTATTTTATTCAATGCAATCCTCAGCCATATCTTGATGGATTTCAATTTGAGTGATAAGTGCAACCATTTCATTGCCAAAATAATTATTAACCACCTGTTGATTCTAAGCACCGTCCGTAAGCAGGTTAGATACCCGTCCATCCTCCAAGACTCCAATATTAGCAGGACGAGGCCAACGATTGTTGGGAGTATCAACGATCCACGTCTGATTTAAAATGTCTATGTTGTTCCTGTGGACAATTTTCCACCGCGAGATAGGCTGAAGATATCGGAAGCCCTCACAAATAACTTTCCACTAGATTGAAGTGCTGCAGTTAAAACTTTGGGCGGAGAAATCAAACTTATATTTTGCTTGCCAATCATTTATAAAGAATAGAATTTATGTCCCGTAAAAAATTCCATGCAATGCGAGCCCTTGAAGGTCCCCTCCAATTCTTGGATGCATGAAAGCCAAGACCACCAACATTTTGCGGTTTAAATGTTGCTCCCAGGCAACATGATGAACAACATTATGTCAGTATGTGTGAGAAGATACATGGACATAGGGAGAAGAGATGAGTTGATTAGAGTGGCTCTACCTGCAAGAGAAAGGTGTCGCGTGCCCCAGGCGTTCTGCTTGGATGTCACTTTTTGGAGGAAGCTAGAGAAATCAGCTTTAGCAAGCTTTCACAAAGCAAGCTTAATGCCTAAATAATCCATTTCATGCAGGAAAGCCAAGGAAATTAGAAATGCATCGATGTTTCCCAGCAGCCGTGGCTTTGCTAAAAAGCACAGAGGATTTGCCAACATTAATTCTTTGTCCCGTCCACATACAATAATCATCCAGGATGGATTTAATAGATTTGGCAGCACCCATATTCACCCTTGATAGCTTGCCAAATATCATCATCAGTAATCGGAGCAGTTAGCATATCAGAGAAATCAGCGAGTCATTGTGAAGATGACCTCAGGCTAGGCCAATTCGAAGTTTGGATGGGGATGTTTGCTTTTCATTTAGAGGCTATTTGGTTTGCTAAATTACCAATGTAATGCATAATTATAAAATCTTTCAAATATACTGTATTATTTATATTTTGTATTTCATTTTTAGCAAATCAAACGGCCCACCATGCAGGCTTTGATGATCAAAGAGGCTGATCATTCCATTTCATGCAGTGATTGAGGGCTATAGATACAGAAGGAAGTGCAGTGGTGCATCATCTCCAGGTTCATCTCAGCCATTTTTCCAGTTTCACTATATTTAAAATCAACTAAACCTTTCCAAAATAATTGAGAATTTAATTTATCAACTGAGCTGTTTGATTTGAGAAATTTTTATGTAAATTAAAGTATTTACATTTAATTTAAAAAAAGAGAAAAAAAATGTTTACTTGATTTGAAGTTGTAAAACCACTTTGTTCTCTTCATCGTTCTGATATTAACTGTTGCAGGTGTTTACTTGCATTTCAAGTGCAACAAATCAAACAACTGCTGAAAATAAAACAAGAAAAAAAACCCCAGGTATTCTCCTTAAAGTAAAATTGAAAGTATATGAAAATTTGAATTATTATTATTATTATTTTTTCTGTTGGGGGCATTTGCATGTATACCAGTCAATTCTTACTTATTTACATATTAACACCTAGATTTACCTTTTATAATTAGAATTTGCTTTGAGATTTGCTCAACCAGTTAATAATATACATGCAAAAGATTTGAACAGATTGTAAAGAAGATTGAAGTGCTGACTGTTGATATTTTCTTAAAATCTTATTCTAAAAATCAATGGAAAAGTAGCAGCATTTACGTGTGCGACACATAATTCTTATGTATTTATATTTCTAACAGTTAATTTTTTTTTTGATATTTACATGCATAACACTCAAATGTTTAATACAACATAAAAAATATCATTATTACTAATTTTTCAAGGAGCATTTACATACATATCACCAAATTCTTATGTATCTATATATCGAACACTTAAATTTTAATTTTTGAATGTATATCACCTAAATCATTCGTATCGCATAAAAAATATCATTGGTTTAATTTGTAAAGTGAAATACACTTTTCATTGATAGGTTTAAGCAATCAAATATGTTATAAGTGTAAATGTTAAGTTTTGAGTGTTAAATATATAAGAATTGAGTGGCATGAATGCAAATCCCCCTTTAAAAAGCATTCAGCATAAAAAGCTGTGCATCCAGATATTCTCTTTTAGATATTTGAAATCAGTTTGCTACTCTGTATGAATTAGAAGGTGATTGACATGTGGGTTTAGATAAAAAAAGTAGTACCAGCACATGTTAAGTTAAAAATAGGTTGAATTGGTTTATCATTTTTTAAATTTATATTTGTTTAATCCTAATTTGTTCATGTTTCACATCTCAATGAATATAATGCAAGTCAAAAGAGAGAGAAAGAGATAGAAAGAGAAATGAACAATAATGAATAGTTATAGAGGAGAGATTGCAATATGATGATGTTATATTTTACGCCCGCAAGGGGATTGTAAAGGATATTTTTGATATTTTACGTGTATGAGTATGTAGGCCATGCATGAGCAATAGGCAAGCAATATTGCTTCACCCAAGCCATGTGGAAGCCATGGAGCCATGTGCAAGCCTCATGTGAGCCATCCTTCCCTAAAAAGTAAAATGAGGAGGTCTTTTAATGATTCCCCCAAAAGTACTTAACCTTACTTATGCTTCACCTAAACCCATGATTAAGTCATAATCCCTATGACTGGGACTTGACCATTTGAGCCCATATGACAAATGTCAGATTCTAGCCACCATGGAGAGTGAGCCAAACCCTTCCCCATGACTCAAACCCAAGTCAAACCCAAAAGAGGCTTTTCTTCCATTTTATTTCAATTCATCACGCATACCCATGCTTAAACCTAATTGGCTTCGCCAACACCCACTGAGCTCCCTCAACGAGATGGTAACCACCTATGGTTTGACCGACCACCATGGTCGTTGGAAAACCCAAACCCAAAAAGTCACCCGTGAGCCAAAACCAAAAATTGAGCTCATTCAATGTGGCTCACTCCCATTGGATTCTTGCCCCTGTTTTCTCTCCACATAAGCGTCACCTTGAACCTCTTAGCTTGGCCAATCAAGCTCCATGGTCGAGCCTATAAGAAGGATCCCCCTCACGACCCAAAATGGAAGAAGTGATTGAACCTACGGGAAAGTCTGCCCAATTGTCTCCAAACCATTCCTACACTCACACGAACTTCATCCCCATCATTTTTAGCCCCTCTTCTCCTCCTTAAAACCATAATTTCTCAATTGAAATCCAAAGCATTTCTCGACTATTTCACCAACTTCACCAAAACTTCAAATTTATCCTTCCAAAAGCTTTTGCGCAATCATGTTGTGCAATATAAGTCCTAACTCTTTTAGGATTTTGAGGTTGTTCGTTCGGTACGATTTAAATCCCTCTATCTTCTTAGGTCATTTGCACGATCAAATATTATGCAAGTGTAAGCCCTAAAATTTAATAATTAACAGGAGTAAACATTAAATAAATTTCACTTCTAAAATGTAAAGCTAAATATTAGAATAGTTTGAGAAGTCATCGGGGTTCGGCTCTATATCTCTGACATCTCCTACTTCTCACTCCTTCGACTCCTAAAATAATTGTTCCGATTTGGTCCTTTCCCCACTTGAATTTTTCTATAAGCGACCGTAGACACAAAACTTTGAATTCTTGAAGACGAAACTACTGATCTTAATCAAGAGTTTTCTTGGGTGATTTTATTGCCTAAGATGTAATTAAATATGAGGGTTTGACTCTATAGGGAACTAAGAACTCAAGTAAAATAAACTCTGTTTAATATTTACATATTAGATAGGGGAACTGTTTGTCACACAAAATGTTTCACGAACCAAACGGATGTCATAAATTTCTTAGTTTAAATGGTAGAGACTGTTAACAAGTGATATGCTTATCTCTCAGAGTGTCATGTTACTTATGTTATTGTGATCAACTATTTAAATTATTGAATGAATGACATCAATTGGGTCACATTTTTTAAAAATTAAAAAATGTTATTTTTAAAACCAATATTATATAGCCACATTTTAAATCTTAAATTCATTTTTTTAAAAAAGTTGATTGACACCATGTCATATATATGCGCACATAAGTACAATAAAAAGGGGGAGCAACTTAATGATTATTACTAACTCTGGAGGCGCTGTTTTGCTTCCCCGCCATACATGGCTTAGAGACGTTGCATGCTTGTTTGGCTTTCCCTGCTGACATTGTCTTCATGCATGTTGAGTTTTTTTTTTTTTTTTCCTCTGTACTTTTAAAGTTCTAGGAAGAGTTTATATTAGAAATAAGGTACACACACGAGTTCTGTGACGTCGGGCGGGCAGAACCACGTGATAGGGACCATAAGCCACAGGTTTATGTCCCGTTCCTTAATTATATATCTTATTTATGTATAGATTTAGAACAATGCATGTACTTATGTAGAGTCTAGCCAACTTTTTCTTTTATGGGGTATGTCGTCAACCCAGCAACATCGACCTTTTATTATTTCATATTTGGCTTGTTTTCTCACTTATCTGACGTGTTTTCATGTTTGGATTTTTTGTTTTGTTTCTTTTTTATTTATCTGGGATGTTGTGAAAAATAAATTTAGGTTCTCTATGATCGTAAAATTGTAAATTTTTCTATAATAAAATCCTAACCATAAAAGATTTAGATAATCTAAATCTTTGGATATTGTTAGGATTTTCAAAATCTAAACTTTTATTTTCCTTCATAGCATTCGGTCTGGATTTTAAATGGGTTGCATAGTATGACTCTCACCCAAGTCATAATTAATAAGGTTTCTCCAACCCTACTAGCATAGATTTCTACTTATGTGATTGTCTAATGCGCTTAGATCGTTAGAAAGCTCCTCGACTTAGACGAAATGTAAGTCCTTTTGTTGGGAGTGTCTCCAGCTTTATAGTCAAACCTCACTTTCTCCTCTTTTACAGCGACATCCATGTCATTTTGGCTAGTATAAGTCCCTCCTCTTGGAGCTCTGCTTGATATTCATATGATAGAGTTTCATTTCTTTGATTTTAGGGCTACCAAGGTCCCTGCGGACAACGCAATTCACAGATTGCTGACCGGGGATCTCTGGATGTGTTGGGTTGACTACCTTCACGACCAGATAAACTTAAAGTTTTAGGAGCTTGGGATGACGGGTACGTAATACTCATACCCAACTACCTCTACCTTTTAGAGATTATTCTTTTTTTTTGAAATATTCCTGTTGAGCCCTGTCTCTCATTTTGTCTTTGTTTGTATCATCTCGATGGCCTGATTGTCGATGAGTTGTTAGTCGTTTGGGATATGATGCTTTGTTATCTGCCCTTATGTCCTGGATGTGCTTTGATGTATCGGGATTCTCCATCTGGAAGATTTGATTATTTCACAGGCTTTGTATACCGATGAGTCTATTACCCATGTGAGGAATGTGAGAGACTCGCTATCCGCCTTGTGGCTTAGCAGAAGCTTTGAGGTGTCAGAACATTCCCATGCAAATTAACTTTTTTTTCATAGTTGTATGTTAGTTGTCACTGCGAATGTAAGTAAAACTTTTTTTGGATCAAGAGTATTCTTGGGCAACCCCTAAGATGTAATTAACTAAGTGGAACACGTCCCCTTGAGAGCACTACAGACCCTAGAACAGAAAAATACACCTGAATCTCTGGTTGAGGGTAGTTTACACAGGTATTCTTTCATGAATATTAGTTCAATGTGCTTCCGCCCGATCTTGTTTGGACGAACATACTTGACCTATCCTTGCAAGGTTTATCACATGTAGACTCTCCACGTTGTTGTTCTTATTTGTCATCTTTGTTGTATGTCCATCTTTTTCGGTTATTCTCTTCTCCTGATCATTCACATGACTTATTCAGAAAAGAAAAATATACGACGATGGACAAAACTGACAACTCCTTTAAAAATAAAAAGAGAAAGGAATGCAAGCATGTTCTTCCATGATTCAGTCAACTTTGTCCTCGTTGGCTCGACTTGGACAACTTCACCCTTTCGAATAAGTGAGCCTCATGGTCTTCTGTGAGTGGGTCCTCCTTCATTGTAGCTATTTTCATCTGGACCGCTAGATCACCTAAGGATCAATGCTGACACATTTTTAATTTACAATCTTAGAAAAATGTGAGTTTTGAACTTTTTATACAATTCTATTTTCAAATAATATTAAAAAAAATATTCAAAGATAGTGTATTTACATATGATGATGATGATGATGACGACGACTACGAAGACAATGATAATTAATGATTATTATTAGCATGTGGATACCAAGTTAAAATCAATTTTATGATGAATGATCATTTATCATTCATTTCAATTTTGTTTTTCTTTTTTATGATAATTCAAGCATATTTTATGTAAATATTATTGCTTTATTTATACTCATTTTATATTTATAAAAAACGATTTTAATTTTATTTATTCATATTATTCACGCAGTATCTACGAAAATCTATGCATCTTTGAATTATTATTTTTTAGTTTATTTTTTATTTAATAAAAGCTATTTCTATCGTCCCATTAAAATGATTATTTTTTACTATAATCTCGATTTATTAAATGAACCATATGAAAGTTATGTTTTCTTATGCTTCGTCAAAATTTATTTATTTATTATCTAATGCTTAAAGTTATATTTTTATTTATATGATACTCAAATCTTTAAATCACATAAATAACTTCACAAATAGATACTCTTTTAAAGTGAAATATATTCATATGCAAATATTGCCATGTGATTGTGACATTAAAGTGTTATACCATAAATATATAAAAAAAATTATATATTTTATATGTAAATATATAAAATTTTTGTGGCATGTGGGTAATTTTCTTAAAACATTTTCAACACAGCACTTTAAAGGGTTGTTATTCGCAAAATTTAATTATTTGAACCGCTAAATACTTAAATAATATTTATATCGACATAGATTTTTGTCAAATATGTTGATGTTTAAAATGACTACCGAAGCTTGGATCGAAATAATTATTGCGATAGCTCTGAATTTAAAATATTATATTTGCTAAATATTATTGCAACACAAACAACACTCATTTTTAAATAATAAGAAGATTTGCAAGCGTACCACTCAATTCTTATGTATTTACATATCTAATGCCCACACTTCAATTTTCACACGCACTCGTACAAAAAAAATTATTCCATCAGAACACCGGACGCCAGAGTCCAGTGGCCAGACCCCTCTAAAAAATGAAAAAAATATTACATCAGGACTCTGTATGTATAACTGCTTGCAGAGTCCAATCTCGCGCTGACACGTAGAAGATCGAAAACGTGTGACCCGACCCGACCGATGTATTATAGGAATATTTCATTGCATAGAATTTTCTCTCGCGTTATTCTAAATATTTTCCGTGTTATTCATGTGTTATTGGTGTGTTATTGAGAGTTTAGAAATATTCTCTTGTGTTATTCATGTGTTATTTAATGTGTTATTCAATTCATGTTATAGGAATATTCCCGAGCGTTATTTTGAATATTTTTCGCATTATTCATGTGTTATTTAATGTGTTATTCATGTGTTATTTGTGTGTTATAAGGGTTTATGAATATTCTCTCGCGTTATTCATGAGTTTTAATGTGTTATTCTTAAAATCACCTCAATAACACACCAATAACAAATGAATAACACGGAAAATATCAGAATAACGAGGGAATATTCATATAACACATTTTTAATCTTTTTTTCATTTTTTATATAGATGAATCCAACATTCCAGTTGTCAGCGCGAGATTGGACTTTGCAAACAACTTTGCATGTGGAGTCCTAATGTAATATTTTTTTTTCCTAAAAAACCTACCCAATCAATATAAAAGTGGGCACCACTTACCAAGTGGCAAGTGCCCACTATATTCTAGACACAAATTTGTATCATGTGTCATAATGAAATAAGCGCTTCTCGTACACACGCACATAGAAAGATCAATAATGCATCCCTTAAAAATTACTAAAAAAAAGTTGTAACAGAAGGAGATCACAAAAACCAAGCTCTAACAAAAGAAAAATCCAAACAATGGCCATGACACAACTTAGCGAGCTCTGAATGATCCAATTAGGGAATCTGTAGCAGCATCTCTGGCTTCTTTTAAAGTAAAAGACCAATAAATGTTAAATAAAGTCAGAAGCATTGAAATCCTTTTTCCAAAGTACCGGATTATACCAAGGAACAGCTGATGTATCAAGACAGATTTTGAAAATTGACACGGATTCAGTTTCAATTAGCAAATATGTGAAGATTATATATTTTGTATGAGTAATGAGTCTGAGTTAATCCATGATATTTACTTGCTTGGTTGACTTTGAGCTTTCAAGATGATGTAGATGAAGATGGGTGAATGTACTTGTATGTCATAAACAAATTTTCATCATCCGATATGAATCCCAAGTCGAGGCAGCTTGACATAATTTTTTAGCATGGAATGTTCAAACTTCAATTAAACATAATTCAAAAGTCTAATTTTAACAAACATACAATCAAAGTGACTGACTTGACAAGACAAACCCGATCACAGAAAAAGTTGGTCTAATTCGAGTCAAATCAATCTCGGATCAATCTGTTAAGCCGTCTTTGGAAGCTTTTAAAGCATAATTGGAAAGACTAATGAATTCCAAATATGACAAACGTATAGTCAATCAAGCATCTCAACATGACAAATCCAACAATCACATGATCGCTCAATTCCAATATCATTAAGGCATTCAAATGCTCACAAAATGTCATTCTGATTGAGAGAACTTCTTCGGGTTGTCTGATATAGTGGTCGAGATTTCTTCTTTATTTGTAGGGAGGTCTCTCCCATACTCTATAAATAGAGCTCCGCCTCACTCTTGAGAATAGACCTAAACCTTGATCTAGAGGAATACTAAAGCTTCGAGGAGTTGAACCCCTGCGTTCTACATCAATGGTCCAGTGAGCAACGTTTGATCCTGCAAGTGCCGACTACCGTCAACCACCGCTCACTGATTATCGTCGACCATCATCAGTCATCACCTGCTCTTTACAATGAAATTCCTTCTAGAATCACAATGTCTATTGTAGAATCTTAGCGTACGTTGTGGAACAATGAAGCAGCTGTGAAACAGTATATCGTCCAATACATCGTGCAATAATCCACCTCAAAGACAGTTTATTGAAGTTCCAACAATTGTACCCCACTGTAATTACTTATGGCCATTGCACAACAAATAATGTACCTTAAAAAACTGCATCGTCCTTTCCCACCTGTTAGAGAATGACATGTGCGTGTAATTATCAATTCATAGTAGATTATTCTGACCGGGCTAAATCTCATGATTTTTCCGTTTATAAGTTTTCCACCAAAAAAAATTCTAATACCTTCACCTGCTACTTTTATGACATAATTATGTGTTGGATTTTAGTGCAATGCTAAGACAATAATAACTAAAATTCTAGCACACATCAATCCTAAAAACTTATTGCAGGACATTTTAGTTGTTGTAGAGTTTACCTCATTTAATTAGTGGCTTACTATGTAAAGCCAGTCATAGTTATTTTAGCCTCACCATTTATTTATTAAAACTTATTTATGGCCACTATCCTATCAAATTGGAAATTGACAGCGAATTATAAAATTCACATAAATTAAGACGAAATGAACTTTTGTATCTAATAATAACAAAGTTAAGGAGCTTATTATAAATTTGCTATTAACGCAGGTAGTGTAACTCCACCCATCTTCACCCGGCGGAAAGCTATATAAAACGAATGTTGCGCCCTGAAGTCTGAACCCTATGACGGGTCCGCCCCTCGTTCCCCGCAAGACCAGTAGCTCGAGGTCCTGCAAAATATCCTCCAAGGGCTGAGAGAGAGGCAGGCGTCGCCAGCCCTTCAATCATTGCCTAAAATTGGAAACCTTTACCTTCTATCGACCCCAGTTTCCTCCACAATCCAAATCTTGGAGCGGATCCTTCTTTTTTGCCGGAAGTTCTCAGGGCGAAAAAAAAGGAAGCAAACGTCAAATTAACCTCTGATTCTTGAGCGGAGAAGTCTAGGGTTTGGTGCGGAGCTATATCCTTTTCGGCATGCCGTGGTGCGTCGATTGACGGCGGAATTTACGGAGGATCGAGAGGAGGTAGTGATGTATAGGGATCGAGGATTGGGAGGAGGCATGAACGCGGCCAAGGCTGAAATTGGCAGCCTTGATCGGAAACGGATCAACGACGCGCTAGACAAGCACCTGGAGAAATCTTCGCCGTCGACATCTCGGGGGATTAACGGGAAAGAGAAGGAGCGGCTATCAGTGGCCTCGACTTCAGCTGGGAAGCATCATGATCACCCCGGCGGCCTCACCAAAAACAAATGCTCCGATGGTGAGCTTTCTTTTTTGATTTTTTTTCATATCCGGTGTTGTTTTGATCTCCACCTTTTTTTTTTCTGGCTACTCCTGATACGTGTGTATGTGGTTCATTATTATAGAACGATTTTCTGTTCTTTGTTGCTTCATCGCATGCACAAACTACTGTTATTTTGCTTGCTTACACTCGTTTTTGTCCCCTTTAAATTTAACATTTTTCAGAAGAATCCGATAGCGAAGAATCTGATGTTAGCGGTTCGGATGGAGATGACACTTCATGGATTGCATGGTTCTGTAGCCTGAAAGGCAACGAATTCTTCTGTGAAGTGGATGATGAATATATACAAGATGATTTCAACCTCTGCGGGTTAAGCAGCCAAGTCCCATATTATGATTACGCCCTTGATCTGATTTTAGATGTTGAATCTTCTCATGGTGAGAATGTAAATTTGTTTTCAAATTAATTTCTTATTACTGGTGTGCTTCTTTTAAATTAATGTTCATGCCTTCAAAGTGCTAGATGAACATTGATTTGTCATAAATGTACAGAATATTTACATGATTGCACCAAATGACATGTTGTATTTCTTGAAGTCATGGATTGTTCTCTTAAGAAAAATGCTCATAAGAAATGGCTTTGGGTGTGTTAAGTAACATAATTAATATTGAGGATTTACATTTTTAAGTTTCAATGGAGGTAACTTATTGCAGCACTTCTATGCAGTGTCATGTTCATCATAATCCTTCTCTTCTATTCCCTCCTCCTCATCAATAGCCTCATTACAATTACTTGTGGTAGTTTTATGGATCATCCATCGCTATTCATTCCTATTGAGTGTTGCATGGTTTGTTAAATTTATTCCATACAAGAATTTTCTCTTCTTTTAGCCTTGCTACATTTGGGTTACTCTTTTCCCTTTTTATTCATTCTATATCTACACTAATGAGCATGGCTTTATGTTTTATTTTTCATGCCCAAACCACCAGTCTTTTTTCCACAACTTTTCACCATAGGTTTTACTCTTATTGTCTTTTTATTAACTATTTCTCACTCAATTCTGCCCAATATTTACACACATCAATCTTAACATTTGTATGTTTGCCACACTCAACTTGGTTAAGAATAGTTTATTTCTTTCTAAATACTTGGATTCATACATCACAGTCAAATCTAACTAAAATTTATAAATTTACCCATAGCTTTTATTTTTTATATTCTCTTATCACATTTTACTCTCTGTACATTTGTCCATTATGGTGATCCAACCTAAATTCAAATGTTATACCTCATAGATTTCTCCATTTTTACAAGGAACTTATTAAAGAAGGCTATCCAAATGTTGATATAGATATAAATAATGTGACCTATCTGTGAGTTAGGTTTCAACATTGCTGATTCAAAAAGTGATCATAACATAACATAAATGGGGGTCAATAACATGGTTGAGTTGATTACTAGATCTTTTTATCGACCCCAACTTGCACAAAATCTATTGGATGAAACATGAAACATTGGTTTCATCGTATTTTGATCATAAACAACTATATTATTCTATCAGATGTTCAAAAACATCTAAAATATAATTGCATGAATAATAGTTCATATGCATTATGCATTTAAGACAATTCATCAACCCTCATTGCCCCCACCACTTTTGGAGTTTTTTTCATATTATTTTTTAATCTCATCGTCTTATTAAAATGTCCCAAATTTACATTATTTGATTGGATTTCTTATATTGCGTGATACCCAATTTTCATGTCTAATGCTTCATGAGCATCTTATAATGACTTTTCACTCTTTTCTTACACATTTAAGTGATATAAGTGATGGGGAACCAACAATATTTTATGCTTATCTCTCTTAAATCTTAAATCAACTTGATGCAATATGCTAATGCAGCACTAATTCAGGTGGGATACAATTTCAATAGTGTTAGCAAAGGCACTCGCTTAGGCACCTGTGTGAGGTGAGGTGGATGAGGCAAGGCAAGGTTGTAATGGCAAGCATCATTATTTGAAACATGAAAATATGCTAAATGCATTACTACAAATCAAATTTATATAACTCAACGCTCATTGATGTTTCAATTTCTTTAATTATCACGTTTTAAAAAGTCACGAAGAGGTCCTTTTTAGGAATCTTATTGATTTATTGCATTTTTTTGCTTGTTCGATGGAACAAGCAATAGGTTTTTGTTATATACTTGAGTATCATTGCTAAGGGGTTGCTTTGGTGAGCGCCTTGGTGTAAGGTGCTACGTGATGAGGTGTTCACCTCTTTAATGAATTTTTTAACTGTTATTTAAAAGCATACATAACCATAATATGTGGAAAAGGATTCAAGTAGCCGACCCCATGTAGTGGGATTAAGGCTTTGTTGTTGTAAAAGTATACATAACCATAATATGTGAATCAGAATCTATGTTGAAATAATAAATTTGTTAAAATATTTAGGAACTCTAAAAGTCTCTTCTAGATAAATATTCTATCATAAAAAAATTACATGATATAGTTTTTGTGAAGTAAAATGAAGCTCTTAAGCTTGGTATGAGATGCCAAATGTCATTGATCAAATTTTTCTTGATGAAATTGATGATTGTAATGTGTGATTTATCGAAGATTTGAGTGCTAATTTTTCAACTATTGAAGATATATTAGCGTGTGATTATAAAAATTTTGCATGGGTTGGGATGTAGAAATAGGATAAGGATTTAGCAGAAAAAACAATGCTTATTAAGAACCCCAGTGAAATTATTGTGAGGGCATCACCTTTAACAGCACTTATTTTATAGTAGTGATATTATAGTGAGCTCATGAAAGGGTTGTCAAATCTAGTGAAATAATTTAAAATGTTATTTCAAAAGGCATATTGATATTGCTTGTCTAGATTGCTCCTAAGATGATCATGGTTTTCTTAGAAGTGGTCTTGATTTTAACCTGTATTCTTGATTTATAACAGTGTAATTCCCAATTATTAATTATTCCATTTGTATATAATAAGGAACCCTCGATTAAGGAGGTCACTTAGGCTCAATTATTTAGGCTTGAATATGATTAAGGGGTGAATGGTTACAGTGATGAAGACAAACCCGATCATGATCTTGTGGTTTGTAATCTTGCTGCATCAACAAATCCAATCCATCACTGTTGGACTTTGAGCCATAACAACCAAGAAGTCTGTTTAACAGTTGTTGGTTGCATTTTCTCAGGTTTATTGGGTAGACAAGGGTGGCTGTTTGTGTGAAAGGCGTTCATTTGTGATTGAATTTTACTTAATTACTAGAAGAGGGCTTATGGTATCAACAGGAAAAGTTTAGAACTAGGCCCATTTTATTAAAATGAATCATTGGTTTATTATCCTTCTGATTTTCAAGAATACTAATATTATACTAGTGTAATATGTTTTCTAAATCCTACTAGATGAATAGCTTAGCTTCACTAACCTCTTCATCTAATAGTGAGCAAATGTATTTTTTATTATGAACATGAAATTTACTAGCAAGTACACCAGAGAATTGTTAAAATAAATTGTCAATCCATTTTCAAATGGCTTTATAAGTTGAAACTTCACAAAGACTTGAGAATAAGAATGTTTCATTATAATTTAAAGGTACATGCATTCCTTAGCTTTGCTCGACTATCATTTATTAGCATGATTTTCTGTAATTTATTAGTTAAATAAAAACCTCAATGAGAAATCATGCATCACTCAAAGTTTAATGTAACAAACATCTAAATTATTAGAAAAATTCCATTGAGAAGAACTGCACAATATTTTTGTTTATCTTGTGATATTATACTGAATAGGTGATTGAGTAGTTTGACCAAGAGGAACGCTTACATTGATGGAATGCATTGAGAAATACTAAAAGCTGCACATGAAAATTAGTTTTTGATGGCTAACTTGTATTGTGATTTCTCCGAACAGGCATATTTACATGTAAGTACTGATACATGAGTAAATTTTATCAATTCAGTCATATAACAAAAAATGCCAAAGTTTACGTAGTTTTTTAGCATTATAATTTACTAAGAGACATCAATTTTTAACATGCACTAATCAATACATTTATAACAAATATTTGCTTTTAAGAATAATTTGAATTTTTGATTTAATGCCAAACTTTACATAGATCTTAAAAGATTGCCGAACTTTCAACTTTTTAGCATTAAATATATGAAGTAACATCAATTTAAAAATGTACTGATGAACATAATCATAGTAAATATTTGCTTGTAGAAATAATTTATAATTTTGATTTGATGCATTAATGCATGATACTCAATTGTATAACAAAAGCTTATTGCTTGTTTCATCGAACAAGCAAAAAAATGCAATAAATCAATAAGATTCCTAAAAAGGAGTTCTTCATGACAATTTAAAACACGATAATTATAGAAATTGAAACATCAATGAGGATTGAGCTGTATAAACTTGATTTGTAGTAATGCATTTAGCAAATGAAAGATTATAAATCTCTTTCAGTAGATGGCTGTGGGCTTTGGCATCAAGCTTTGGGAGAGGAAATCAAGAAGCTCTTTGATGTTAGAGAGGTGTATTAGCAATCCTTATTGCAGGGGAGGTGATGTGCACCAGCTAGGTGAGTGGGATTGTGGCCGACATTGAATGTTTCTTGAATGGGAGCTTTGTGCAAGGAGAGGGTCTTCAGGGGAAGTCGCTTGTGAGTTCACACTTGAAATGAACCATTCAAGGGAGATAGATTATAACACTAATTACAAAGAGGTTGGGAATTTTAGCTGTTGTTGCGAGTTATGGTGATAAAGATTGAAGTTAATAGATATAGGTATGCAATTATATTGAAATATTGGGGAAATCATGAAAAATTGGAATTTCAAAATTGCTTACCATGACTTTGTTCAAGAGAATGCCTATGCTCATAGATGAGCACAACTCTTGATTTTTCCAATCAAAATGTAGTCTTTTTGAGCCAGTGATGCGTTCAAACATTCACCTCTTGGAAGCTTATGCAGTAAAGACTAAAAGCACAATGAAATAATTGAGTCTAAACACTGTGTAATTCATCCTCACCATCCAACTCATATTTTAATATTATTTTTAGACACTTGTTAGCGTCATTTAGCATTCAAAAGAATTTTATCAATGATACAAGTCGGTTATCAATTATACAAGTCGGTTGTATCTATGAATCAAGGCATTGATATACTCCATGATTGTTCCTTCTTTAAAATCCTTTTTTGCAATTGACGTTATGCAGTGTAGACCAAAAGCACAATGAAATAATTTAGTCTAAACACAGTGTAATTAATTTTAATCATCCAACTCATATTTTAATAATCTTATTAGACACTTGTTAGCATCATGTAGCATTCAAAAGAACTATATCAATGATACAAGCTGGTTGTATATATGAATCAAGGCACTGATATACTCCATGATAGACTCTTCTTTAAAATCCTTTTTTGGAATTGACGTTCTTGATTAGATGATTTTCAAAACTTTTAGGCTAGAACTGAAATATTTGAATTAAATTGAGCCAAGCAGTAAAAAAATAAACAATTAATATAATATGTGTTTCTCTTTCACAATCTTACGTATGCACAAATAGTACACTATTAGATACATTTGCACCTAGTTATCTTTAAAGAATACATAGTGCACCTTATTATGCTATGCACTATATAGTTTGCTCTGTCGTGTGTACCTCGTTCTCTCTCTCTTCATATATATATATATATATATATATATATATATATATATATATATATATATACAAATTAGGATTATGCAGAAGAGTTCCCACATCCAAGAACAACATAATGTTGAACACCAATCCCACAAATGGTCCATCAACATCATAGAATACGAATAACTAAATAACAAACAATTGAAGGCCCAATAATACCCTAAAAATAGGAGCAACATGAAAGAATCCCACTACGAAACATAAACTCCACAAATAGAACAAAAAAATACTCCTTTAACCTAAATTCCAAAACAGAAGCTCCAACCTGGCCCCAACAACAAAGCGGAAGTTCCAACACTAAACTACAAAATAGCCTAGAAAAATGCTATGTACCATTTTGCATTTAATTTCCATTGACAAACACATAGATATGATGAATAGGCACTTCAGCCGCCGACGCCCTTGATTGTAGTGGAGTTACCCCAAACCGTAACAGGAAAATAAATAATATTACTAAAAGCAAATAAATGGCTACAACCAACACACTTGAAAGGACAAATGCAACACACCCAACACGCAAACTCCCGTTAGGTCGACTCCCAGTTGATGGTGGTGACAGTTAGCGGGACTAGGTGAGGTGGCGGAAAGGTAAGGAAAGGGGTTTCCGGGCTATGGTAGAGGAGCGAAAATGATTGTGGGTGGTTGGAATGGTCAGCGGGAAAGCAACAAGGGGGAGGCTTTGCGGGGATCACAACATGCTAGAATGAGGGGAACAGGTGGCCAAGTGGCTGAAACAACATAAAACAACTTGGAATAGTTGTTTTCGTTTGGCAGTGAAAGCGCGGAACTAGGTGACGATCGAAAGAGGACTGCCCGTGGGCTGCGTCAGCGAGAAAGATGGCGGGACGACGAGGAGCCGTAGGGAGACAACAACAAGATTGTTATTGGGGTAGCTTGCAATGATGGGGGATGCGAGGTAGCTAAGCACGCAGATGCAGGGGTGTTGGGGAAAGATAAACACCGCATTAAGACCAAGATATAGCCGAAACACCACCTAGAAACCAGGATACAATTCTCGCAGGGAAGAAGAGACGCCAGATGCTGTCTCCGTACAAAGCACGCGAAAAACTACTAATTCAAACCTTGATACATACATACATATGTAGGAAGGACTAAAAAGAAACGAAGGATAATAGGAAAAAAATAATAAAAAAGGAAAACATGACTGTTTCGACGGCTTGACTCCTGTCTCCTGCTATATATTTTCCTGCAATATTATAGCAGTTACATTATTGCGTGAAAACTGTGCAGGAGGAAGCTCCGACATCAATCTCTCAGGGTTGGGGAAGCTTCAAGTTCATTCGTCGAAGCTTTTGGCTCCTCAACAAAGATATTGTAATCCTCTGTTATGTCTATCAAGTAGGCGTTATCGTTCGAAAGCACATTCTGGTAACAAATATCCGTTCTTTTTTGAGACAATCTGAACTGACATTGTAGATAGACGAGTATTTCCACGAATCAGGTATCGAGTCATCCCATTTGTAAACCGCTTCTCCACTCCTCGTACTCAACAGAATGTTGCTAGTAAATCAATATGTGAGGAGAAATCAACTCTGGGGTTAAATATGTGGTAGGTTGCACCCCTCTCACCAGCAACTACTCCTAGGATCTAGATCTCATTGAAAAATTTTCTTCACCATCAAACTCCTAATACATATTTCATAGTTGGGGTTCATTCCTCATGTCTGAACATCTACTGATGGGTGATATGTTAAAGTTAATCTAATATCTGAATAACTCCATATAATCTTTCAGACATGACCCAAACGAACCCATTTTTGACATGCTGAGGCAACTCAAGAATTAGTCTACAAATCTGAATGGTTGAATTTCTCATACCTGGGGTTACCATGCCTTTGGTTTTAGTTCCTTGAACACAAGATTGCCTTGGACGCTCACCGTGAAGGCGGTTGGAGTCTCTTCCATGGGCTCAATTGGAACTATGTGCCTCTTTTCCTCCTCAACTAGAAGTTGATCCTCCTCCTTTGGGTTCTCACCATCTTCAATGTGTACAATGTCGTTACCCAAATTTTCGAGAACGCCCCGCTCAGTGAAACAGATCATTCCTCTAGTTGTGCAATATGATTCAACATGCCCAAATCCGTGGTTCTTGCAACACTTCTTGGCTGTGACAGATTTAGGGATGCTAATTGTTTCCACCTGTTCGCCACTCTGAATTATCTTTTCCTTCGACGAGGTCGTCTTTGGTGTTCTCCTGAGTCTACTCTAGCTGTAAGATCATGAAAAACTCTGTTTGTAAGATGTGGTTGTCACTCGTTGATGTGGTCTGTCCACTTTTGATGCTAGAATCTGAATTTTTAGTCTGTAATAAGCTGGTAGGAACCGACGTTGTATCTCCCGCTTCATCTTCAAATTCTTCATATGCCGACTCTTCTCTTGGCTTCCTCTGATACTGGATTTCAAATAATATTACTAAAAACAAACAAACGGTTACAGCCAACACACTTGAAAAGGGAAGACACAACGCACACGAAATGCAAACCCGCTTTAGGGCGACCCCCGGGTGATGTTGGTGACGGTTAGAGGACTTTGGTGAGGTGGCGACAAGGTAAGGAAGAAGGTTGGGCTGTGGTAGAGGAGCGACAACGATTATAGGTTGGCCGGAATGGTCAGGCAACAATGGATTGTGGTCCAAACAGCAGCTGTTTGCTGTTGAGGCAGCTGGATGGCGGAAAAGCAGCAAGGGGGAGGCGTTGCGGCGATGACAACAAGCTGAAATGAAGGAAACAGCTTGCCGGGTGGCTGGAACAACATAAAACAGTCTGGAATGGTTCTCCGGGCGGTGGCAGTGAGTGGGAGTTGCGGCGGCAGCAACAACGACGATGAAGGCGTGAGACTATGGGACATCCGAAGAAGAACCTTCCGGGGGTTGCGACAGCAAAAATGATGGCAGGACAGTGAGGAGTTGTAGGAGAGAGCAACATGATTATTGTCAGGGCGGCCTGCAGCGATGAGGAATGCGAGGCAACGAAGCAGAGGGGATGCGGGGGAGTTGGGAAAATATAAAACACCACATGGAGACCAAGATACATCATACATCCAAAGCATCACTTGGAAATCAAGATACAACCCTTGAAAGGAAGAAGAGATGCCGACGACTATGTCGGTACAAAGAACACGAAAAACTACTATTCTAAACCCTAATACACACGTATAGGGAAGAACTAAAAAGGAACAGAGGATAAAGAAATAAAGAATAACAAAAGAAAACCAGATTATTTCGGTGGGCGACTCCCGTCTCTCGCTATATGTTTTCCGGCTGTACCATAGCAACTACAGTATTGCGAGAAAATTGTGTTGGAATAGTTCCCACATCACTTGACTCCTCTTCCTTTTCTCTCATCTGCCTCCTTGCTTCCTACAATCACCATTACTATGTTTTCTTTTTCTTCACCATTGATCACTGCCTTGCCATCCGTCTATTCCGTCTCCTGTCTTGGTCTTCCTACCTATTCCATCTCGGTGGCTTTCATCATTCTCCCTTCTACTTTGGAGCACATTCATCTTTTCCTTTCCCCATTAAACCTGCTTTTACTTTATCCATTTTGCTTCATCTCCCAATTAATCATTTCCTTTTTCATGTTTATTCCTTGCCCTCCATTTTTTCTCAATTGTTGTTGAAATCTTTCCTCGAGTGCTGCTGCCACAAAACAAAGTTTGTTTTCCAGTTCAATATCTAAAAATCATTGGTATCATCAGTCTTAAATTTTTTCTTGAATCTATATCTCTACGATTGTGCATTGTATCTTCTAAACCCAAATTTCAACGTAGGGTGATCCAGATCAAGGATTGAATCCTTGTTTTCCCTGATTCATCCCAGATAGCAATCCAACCTAAATAAGATTTGAATCGTTTTTAAATTTGTGTGTACCTGCATTGACCCTCTAATTGACAAGACAAACAATAATAATGGAGTTAAAAATATGGATACGTACACAGTTTTGGATTAATGGGTAATGTTAATAAAGCACAATAACTTAGATGGGAGCTCCTAGCTCCTGGAGCTTTCAAAACTTTCGATGGTTTTTGCAGGAAGTTAAAGTTACCACCCCTCAAGAAGTAACGAGCCTTTTATTTTTCTTTGTAATGAAAATTATTTACAGACTTTTGGTTGTTTTCTAGCGGACCAATTTATCATAAGTTTTCTCAGCAACAGTCATTTGAGCCATATTTTATTGTGAAGATCTTCATATCTATCCATTTATTTAACTGTTTTTTCTTTTATTTCCGTTCTGTCATGACAGTTGTCTGCTACAATAGTCCGATTGTACTTGCAAGTTTATTTAGCTGTTTTCTCTATATCATTTCTTAAATTTTCTTATGAGTTGTTTCTTTTCCTGGTAAGACCTTTTCACTATTTTCTTTGATGGTTAATCTACAGTTAAAAATTTAATACTATTTAAAAGGGGGTTAGGCAGCTTGAACAATTATGTCAGTGCCCCAACGTTTAGTTAAAATAATGTTTCAAAATCAAACAATCTACCAGAGTCTAATAGAAAATTTATTACATGTTGGTACCGGCAAGTTGAGAAATATAAAAATAACTAAAATAAAGTTGATCTGGATGGCATTGATATTAGTTTCTATATGGCTACAATATCAGCTGAAATGCTGTCCAAATAGATTTAAAACACCCTTTATAAGACCAAAGGTGCCATCAAGGAGTCAAAGCCTAAAAGTTCTTTGAGTGAATGGAGATTGAGGCGATGTGTTTTTCTTTTCTAAAATATACATTTTATGAAGTGCTTTGGATTAAACGTTTATTAGACTTATTTTTACATCAGTTAAAAAGTTTTGAACTATATAAACTATTCTTTACAAGATGTAAGTACTACCATAAGCTAATATCATATAAAACTCCTGTCAAACTGCTTTTATATATATATACAATAAAACTGACGAATGGTACTATATCGAGTAGTTATAGATAAATAAATTCTTTCATATATTTTTTATAAGTGAGAATAAGTTGATTTCGAAATTCTTTATTGTCAACTTAAGTAAATGAGAATAAGTTGGAAATGATAATAAGGGTCTGTTTGGGGCAGCTACAGCTTATCCAGCTTATCCAGATAAACAGTTTATCCTGATAAGCTATTGATCAGCTGTTGATTCTGATGAGCTGATTAGTTATTTGGGGCAACTATTTGAAAACAGCTGATTTGCAGTTGTTTGTGGATAAATGATCATTCTGCCCTTGTTAAGTATTGTTGTTTTCTTCAAATATTTTTCAATGAATAATTCATATGCTAACCCAGGTAAAATAAAAACAAACATTCCAAATAAAAATGGTTTCATAGAGTCAAACGAACATTGAACCAAAAATAAAACAAAAAACAACATAGGGATTAAAGTGTAAGCGAAATTTAACTTAGATCATAAAAAACTCTGCCTTGCGAACCCTTATTCTTCGTTACAAGCCTTCCCTTACAAGCGAAGAAAGAAAGGCTCGCACGGGTTTTTTGAAAAATAATTGAAGTTAAAATATAAGTTTTGTTGTTCTATTTCCGTTTTTTACCAGGGATCACTCTCTGGAGCATTTCATCAACCAGTACCAGCAAATTTGGATCATTTAACAACACATGGGGAAACGAAACGGATTCTTTGAAATAATGAAGGGGTGCTTTTGCTGGTTCAAAAGGAAAAAATGGCAATCATAGGTGAATTCAAAGTTTCACCTTTACTGTCGAGCACTCGTCATGAGTTTCAGTTTTTAACTCTTCTTTGTCTTCGCCGTCATCGTCTCCACCATTGGTTCAGGAATGAAGCTGAGCACTGGGCACTTAGCGTAAATCCGCAAGTCTCGCAAATTCCATTTCGTCACTAGCCGCTGGTCTCATCGATGCTTCGTTGCGAGAGGGGAGTTTAGGTAATCCTTAGGAGCGATCGAAGCGAGCAGAGGAGAGGATCGTCACGGGATGAGGGGATGCGCGAGAGGGCATGGGTGGTAGAGGCGTAAAGCCTCTTCTCCAAACACTGGCCACCAGGTCGAACATACGGCCTGCGTTTATTACAAAATGAAAACGACGTATTGCGAAACACACTGAAGACGGGGAAAACAAACGCTATGGTGGCGTTTTCAAAATCCAGGCGCGGCGAATAAGCTGCGCCAAATGTAGCCTAGGTTGACAACACGTCGAAGCAAATAGGATAACATGATAGGAATGATTTTCTATGATAGTGTTCAATTATTAATTACTCGACACTGTAGAATATTAAAAAAAATGGACCAGGAAATATGCTGGAGGAAAGTTTACAAGTAGAATCGCCTTATGCTGATCTCTGTGATAAAAAAGGAGAAAGATCATAATAAATGAAGAAAAAACTAGTATAAATTACAGCAAAAAAAGATGTTTAAATTCATGTACAGAAACTGTGGCAGTTGATTGTCAATGGGCTGCTCATTATGTATGAAAATAATAATAATAAAAAATTCACTTGAGATTACAAAGGTTTTTGTCAGAGGCGATTGAACTATTCTGACTGTCAAGGCCACCCAACTTGCTTATATTTTAAATTGAATTTCTCAGGAAAGCATAATACTCCTAGGCTGTGCCTTACATTGCCAGATTGCATTAGGCATTTAGTTGCTGATTTCTCAATTAACATACTTTAAACTTCAATCTCTTAGAAACTAGCAATGGAATGTGATGGTGATCCCAAAGAAGATTTGTGCCTTTCTTTGCGGCGATAAATTTGATTTATAGTCCCTTTCCATTTGTTGCAGGACTAATTGTGGCATATCAGAGTTTATTTACTTGTGGAATGGTCGAGGCTTTGGAATTCTTTGTGCATAGATTTTTCCCTAGTATTAAAGAAGTAAACACAATGTTTTGTTTCCATTTGTCACTTTTAGCACATTTCTACTGTAACAAACTCTTTGTCTCTACTGAGTTTGAGTTAGGTCATTATTTCATTATTTTGCTTATTTTTGGGGAGTGCATTGTCTTGAATCATGATATTACTTCGGCAATCCATTACATTGTGCACATACCCTTTAATTGAATGCATATTAACTTAGTTCTTAGATTTGATGGATCGATGACTCTTTGATGTAGGCACTATGAAGAACATTAAGATTATGTGCAACCTAAGCTGTAGATGGCCTGCCATTACTAGCTGTTGGCAAGTCTACATTATTTTCTGTTCTTAATAGACGCCAACATGAAACTTATGTGATGTGAATGCCCAATAATCATTTTTTCGCCCTTCATATTGTTATGAATATTATCATAATCTCACAAATCATTTGCTCAAGATTTTCTTAGTTGTATAATTGGGAGAAATATGCTAACAATTCTGGGTTATTATCAATTCATATATTCTTGTGAATTTGGGAGCATATGCTAAGTCAAAAGAATTGTCGAACCTCATTATTATGTTTTTTAAAGTTGTATTTCATTTGAAAGAACAATTGTTAACTCATATGATAAGAAGAAGATTGCTAAATATAGCTCTTTTATAGTATCTTTGTGTGTGGCTTCTTGAGATACTGAAAGTATAGTTTGACCTCAATAGATATCAGGTGTGAATGGGATGGTGCCATCCGGTCTGTCTTTTTATTTGCACCAGAACAGCACATTTTTTTTCCATTTCAAAATAAGTAGGATTTATCCTTTCATTGAACTTTTTTTGTGATATTAATACATTGAAAATTGTTAACAAGTAGGATTTTTTTCCTGTTGGTTCAGTATTGATTTTGTTTTGTCCAAACTCTTTATATATATATATATATATATATTGAAAGCCCAATGGCTAATATATTAAATAAAAAAAGGGTACATAGATTTTGTGGAAGGTCCAAAACATAACACCTGGTCTACACAAAAACCATCAAATCAAATGGTTCCAAAAAGAGAAAATACAACAAAATACATAAGAGATCTAAATAAAAAACTAAAAAGTGCCAAAATTAGATTATCAGGCAGCTGGAGAGCGACCCAATTTTGTCTTGCCTCTGCCTCTAACTCTGGGAAGGAGCCAACTAATAAATTGGTCAGATGAGTGTCATTGCCAATAGTAACCAATGTATCATCCAATAGATACCCTAGCTCGAGTCGTCATCCGTTCTTTTTCTTCCTCCTCGTATAGACCTGTCATTCCTCATCGGAAGATTGACACGCCTGATCAACAGAATGGTCTGAAGTGTGCAGGATATGTGTAGGTTGTTGAACATTAGAAGTAACTACTTGTTGTACCAGTTGATCTTCTATCGGGTCAAAGGAGCACTCTTGTGTGTCTGGACATGTAAGTGAGTCTTTTTCTTCAATAACAGTAAGTGGTATCAGCACATTTAGATCTGTACTTGTAGTAAGGTGTTCTTCATCTGGAACTGCGATGTTGGAAAGATGATCAAATTGGACCTTGTCAGCAATGATGGTAGGTGACTGATCTTTAGCGACATTCAACCTTAGATGAGGATGCAAACGATAACAAATAGTAGAACTGTAGTCAAACATACTACAATGAGAGCAATAAAGAGGATGTGGTTTTATCTCAACCTTTAGCCAATACCCATTGTGAATAATGTCAATTCATATCTCATTCGGAGCTGGTTGAATGATATCTCTCTCAACTAACACAGAAGTCACAGAGGGTTTGGTGACGGCAAGCGTAAGACTATCCACCTTGAGAGACTTACCGTAAGCAGTTGCTAAAGAGTAGAGGATTTCCATGTTGAATAGATGTAATTTTAACCCTAGAAACTTTATCCAAACTGGAATGATAGGGGACTACGCTTTTGGATCAAAACCGACAGTCCACTTTAGAATTTTCATAAAACGATTGTCGATCTTGATAATTTTTTGAGAGAAAATGCGAGTGTAATCGACATCCTGAGATAGCTGAATAAGTATATGTCGATCATTTAGTAGACCAATGTTCCAACTGCCCAATAGTTTCATAGCATCAAATTCTTTTCTAATGATCTCCAGTTTTGGAAGACCATAAAGGAATTTCCCCACTAGAGCAAAACGCCAAGAGGACGCTAGAGTATCAGCTTCAACCTCAGTGACAATAAGTGCAAGCTTCCCATTTTTTTTCCAAGCTTTTTAATAAAAATTTGATCACCACCACCTTTGATAGCCTCGTGGTATGATTGTGGAACATTGCAGGACTTACCGATAGCAAAAGCAGACACTGAACCAGGAGGAGGGGCACGAGCAGGAATAGGTGAGTCGCAAGCAAGGGCATTTGTATAGGAACGAAGCGTCGAGGCCATCTCCCGCATAAGTAAGGGAGGAAGCTGTTGGCGCTGAAGAGGAAGTTTTTGAAGCTATCAGTTCGTTTGGAGCAAAGCTGCGCAGAAGAGGAAACTGTTGCCTACTATCGCAACTTGACTGCAAGACCCGTGTGAGCAGCACGAAGACGACGGGAAGCAGAAGGCACGCAGAAGCAGACGATGGAAGCAGAGGACGCCCGTCATCGTCTACGAGTGCAAAATCAACGTCGTTGAAGCTCGCGAAAGAGAAGACGAAGCTCGACGAACCGCTATCGGGAGCAACTCGACGAAGCTTTTCAAAAACAAATGAGTGAAAAATGCCGTAGCGCCGTGAGGCGAAACCCTAGCAGAGCAAGAACGAAGTATATATATATATATATTTCTGTGTGTGTGTGTGTGTGAATGCCAACCAGATCCTTCGTTTTTAATATAATTCTGAATCTACAGGAGAATGCATGTGCTTTATAAGGTTCTGCTT
>NEWO01000044.1:2037563-2080233 GCA_003013225.1 Phalaenopsis aphrodite | reverse complement strand
TATATAGGTGTACTTTAGAGTTAATTACTTGATAGAGTTTATGGTGGAGTATTGGATTAGAATATGGTTGTGATTTTCCAACTAATGCCGTAATAATTGTTTTTACTCCTATCCATGTATAATATATGTATTTATGGGTTAACATAATCATAAATTTTTGGTATAGCTTTGGTTTTCTGGTTCACGCTATACCAAAATTTATGCGACTTGATGGAATTCTGTAGATTTTGATTTCATGAATTCAAAATTTTTTGGTTTTTGCTCTTGTAATGCGAAAACATTTCATTCTTGTTCAGTACTTTAGTGCATGTTATAAACTGTTGGCCTATATTTTTTAAATGTGTAGCCATGTTAAAACTTTAAGGAGATTTGGTTCAGAATGGGTCGAAATATTAACCGTTGGTTTCTGATGCCTTAAATATAGTTTCTCTTCTTAATTCTAGATGTTTAAAAGCCTGTAACCAATGACAGTTCTTTTATGTGCAATTTTGTAGGCGATATGTTCACTGAGGAACAACATGAGCTGGTTGAGTCTGCAGCAGAGATGTTGTATGGCCTGATCCATGCTCGCTACATTTTGACTGGTAAAGGAATGACTGCGATGGTGAGATCTCTTATTCCTTGAGCTTTTGTGTTGCATAAATGTTATACTTATTCTCTAAAATGAAATTCTACAGCTCGAGAAGTACAAGAACTATGATTTTGGAAGATGCCCGAGGGTTTATTGCTGTGGTCAACCCTGCCTTCCGGTTGGTCAATCAGACATCTCTCGATCGAGTACTGTGAAAATCTTTTGCCCCAAGTGTGAAGATGTTTATTACCCTAGAATCAAGAACCAAGGCAGTATCCTTTCTTCTTTAAAGCTTCGTCTACTTTGATAATTAAAATTTTATGAATTTCTGTTTTTTTTTTTTTTTTTTTCAGCTTATTTGTAGTAATTGATATCTAAGGCTGTATTTTTCAGCATAGAAAAACTAACTTTTAGATGTTTGGTTAGTGAACTGATGAATGAAATGCTTAAAGATGAGGATTATGGAAGAACCATGCATGCATACTTTTTAAAATGAAATTTTATTGAAAACTATATTGAAATTTTTTAAGATAAATACTATACCTAATCTTTTTGATATTCATCACAAAAGCATCTATGAAAATTGTTCAGAAAGGAAACTTAAGAGCCAAACAATCATTCTCTTGAAAATGAAATACATCACAATAAAAAATAGGAAGGTTTACATACATACCACTTAGATCCTATGAATTTGCATTTCTAACAGCTAAACTTAAATTGTTACATATATTTGACTTTATATATGCATGACAAAGTATATTTCACTTTTTAGAAGTTAAAATAGTAGTATTTTTTATGTGATATGAAAGATTTGGGCTGTAGAAATGGACAAAGCAAACTTTAGGTGTTAGATGTGTAAACACGCAGGTATTGGGTCGTATGTATGTAAACTCTCCTAAAAAATAGCACAATCTTAGACAATATTGTTGAACAATATCTGAATTGAGCATGTTAGAAATGAGAATGTTACTGTAAATTTGTGACAAAATTAGAACTAATAGTTTAAAGAATGATTACCTTACAGGATTTGTTGGAGTGACATCATTTGAATATATGCTAATGTAAAAGAGAGTGAAATATTTTGGTCATGTACAATATGGGGTAGAAAATATACCTATTAGTCAATGAGATACAAGTAGTGTTTAAAAAAATATGAAGATGAAAGGGCAGATCTATGTTAAATTAAATAGAAGTTATTCAAAATGATTTGCTAAGAATAAGTTCAACCAATCTTGCAGCATGCAACTAAAATGAATGTTAAATGAAGATTTAAAAAGCTGACCCGAAATGGTTTGGCTAAGATAAATGAAGATAATGATATGGTTTTAAAAGGGAAACAATGTGACCATTCACTATGACAGGAATGAACTGCATTATTTTGTTAGTATAAGAAATTAAAATCGATTATCTTTTCTCTTTGAATTTACAAGAACAGCCTTTTTTTTTCCTCTAAAGAAATCAAGCTATATGGGGTTTTGAAGTTTGAACAAATACAGTAGATTCATTTCAGAGATTTTATACTTGGCATGGCATGGCATGAGAACTAAACGAATTTTTTTTTGCGCTGCCCAAAAGGATAAAATTTGAATTTTCTTTATTTTTCAAAGAAAAGTTATTATGGGCATTTACATACATAACACACAATTCTTTTGTATTTACATATCTAACTCCCAAACATTCATATTTCCATGCATATCACTCAAATCTTTAACGTCACATCAAAAATACCACCATCACTATTCTTTTTTAAAGTCGCTTTCCCTCCTTGTTGAGTATCTTTTACTCGTATTTTTGGTTAATGCTATCTGTTGAGAAAATTTCTTGACTATTTGTAGACATTGATGGAGCTTATTTTGGAACAACATTTCCTCATCTCTTTCTAATGTCGTACCCTCACCTGAAGCCCCAGAAGCCCACCCAGCGATACATTCCCCGAGTTTTCGGCTTCAAAATCCACAAGCCCTGATATAAGACTCAGGATGCAGGGCCCCAGTTCTCCCAGAATGGAAAATCCACCCTTTTTTTTTAAACCCCTTTTTAATTCAACTTTTTAGCTATAACATGAGGAATTCATCATCATGTTATTGTTTATTTTTAATTAGCTGTAGACAAGAAATGTGTGTAAAACTGCTGTGATTGATTATTAATTTGCTTGTGTCAAATTGATAATTTTGCTTTGCTGTTTTAGCTTTAAAGCTCTGCCTTTGTGTTGATTATATCTGCATTATTCTTGTAATATATTGACATTGGCTTCTGCATTTTCTTATTGTTTGAGAAATTGCGTTGAAATCATTCTTCATTATTATATAATGTCGCATGATTTGATTGACTGCAGCTTTCAGTATAATTCTGTTTGAGTCATGGAAAGAGTGGTGTGTGAAAGTTGTCTTCTTCGGATAAGGAGATTTTAGGTGTTCGTTGGAGTATATTTATGGGTATGTATGATCCAATCATAGTAAATTAGAAATTAGGAAGATTTACATTCATGCCACTTATTTCTTATGTATTTACATATCTGACACCCAAACTTCAATTTTTACGTACATGCGACCTTACCTATGCATGAAAAAAAGTATATTTCATTTTTTTTAAAAGTTAAATCATAATATTTTTACGTGTGATGAAAGATTTGGGAGGTATAAATGTAAAAAGTAATGTATTTTTGTCAGATAAAGAAATACATAGGAATCTGGTGTTATGCAAGTAAATGCCCTTTGAAATTATTGCGGTGTAACGATGTATCATAAATATTTCCTTATTGGGCTTATTGGTTTCAATTAAATATTGAGGTTAATTGTTAAGATTATTGGTGTAATGTTGTATTATAAATACTCTCATCCCCTCAACCCTTTGTGCCAAATCACTTCTTTCCTCATTCTTCTCACCACCACTCAAGTCTTCTTCAGTCTTCCATTTTAAAAACATATATTAAAAAAATCTCAATCCCTCACTATCAGCGCAAGCTATCTCTCAATTAAGATAAGGTGCCATTATTTCACCCTCAATCTTATCCTCTCTTTCCCCCTCTCTCCCTCAACACCTCTTTTATTGCCTTTCTGAGCAAACTTAATACATTACTAAGTGTTCTCTACACTTGAGTCTTTTTTTCTGCTTACAGCAATATCAAAAAGAGTTTCAATTCAGGTAAGGGGTTTCATTATTCATGCTCAAAGTTACAATGCCAATTATTTTTCCACTGTTCTTTTAAGAAACTTGAAGAACATCAAAGTAGGCAAAGTTGAAATGAGTTTTAAGTAGTTTTAAAAGGCTTAAATATTTTTATGAAATTTTTCTTAATTTTTCTTCAAGGAGAGTAATCATTTCCGCTCCACATTGATAAAAAACTTCTTAAGTGATCATAAGTGAATTGAGTTAAGTTTGTTTCATCGACGTCTTTTATTTAGGTACAAATATCTATTAAGATGGTATATATATATATATATATATATATATATATATATATATATATATATATATAGCATCTTAATAGATATTTGTACCTTAAAACGTTGGAGGGTGCACAAATTGAATAATTTTGGGATTAATGTATTCACATAAGCAAAAAGTGTATGACATATTGGGGCACCTTAAAGTATCAGAAGAGACATGTGCGGTCTTATGTCTTTTGTGATTCGGCTCTAGGACATACATGTATGTACACACATACAAATATGAAACTCAACAATACAACAATCCAAGGGTGAAAAAAATTCTTATACATTTAATTATCGAAAATTTGTTTGAAATTTTTAGAGTGCATGTTGTTAAAGGGCTTAAGAAAATTTTCCCCATAATTTCTTTGGATTATTTTTTTTACTTTTTTTTAATTTCCATATGCTTTACACTTGTTTATTTTTTCAATGTAGTTTTTTACTTACAAGAAATGTATAGAGATTGATTGGTTGCATGAAAACTTGTATAAAAATAATGTATACTATGTAAACTCAACTTTCTTTACTTAATTTTGAAGTGAAATTTGTGAACTTGAAATATTTTTGGTAGAAGAGCTCAACAAATAAAATGGTAGACCAACACCACATTTGCTAATTTGTAATATTCAAGTTAGAAATTTGATGACTTGATACCCCTTATATTTGTGTTAATGTTTGGTATTTTTTCGTTATGAATAAATGTAAACAAATTTTCCACACTTACGTCTTACGAGTTTACATGAGATTTTATAGATATATTTGGACAAAGCATATTATAATTTAGAGTAGTTCTGGTGTAAAGAAAGAGAATTTTAAAATATTTCAATTTAAACAATAGTTTATTTTATTTTTTAGATGTGGGTGGCTAAGATTTTCCATCATCCCCATTCTTGATAACAACCTAGCAAGCACACCTATAGCTCGCATCTCCTTATGCATGTTTATAGCCGTTCTAATTGTCGATGAGACAAACCCAATTTTACCAAGAACACTTGGAATTGATTTAAAATTGGCCAAAATAAAGTACTTAAAAAGAATAATAGAAAGCTCTAGAGTATCCAAAATTTCCAATTTTTTGGCACTTATAGTAAGATAAATTTAAAGAGTACATGGCCACTCAATTTTGAGTTCATTAAGGAACTAAACAGTCCAAAAAAATATAAAATGATGAGTGCTTACTCAAAAAATCTAATAAAGTGTCCAAAAATTTTATAGAAATGACTAGAGTGCCCTTTTCATAGATCAATAAATATTTCATGTATGTGTATATATATATATATATAATGGGATGTCTTGATGAGAAAATTCACACACTGAGTTTTAGAGTCTTGTTTTTCATTTAGAATTATAACCTACCTTTTTGTGAAACCATTTAAGTATATTGAAGCCAAACTCTTAAAGATTGATTTGTCTTTTGGTATAACAGTGGAATTCATTAAAAACCCCAAAATTAAGGGTGCTCGTCCTTAAGCATTCCTAGGAAGTTATACCAATGAGGCAAAGTAGTGATTCCACTATGCCAAAGTGGACAATATCTTGATGGATGAGAGTTCAGGCTGTCACAAATTGTATCAAAGCATTATACTGGTCGACAGATAGGAACTAATTGACGTACAAAACAAAACACTATGTCACCTCTTGAACCTCTTATAGGACAAAATGCTACATGTTACGATCCACCTCTTGAATTTGTTGGTCCCTCTTCTAGAATCCTATATACTTGGTGGATGATTCTAAGTATAGATCACTGACGAGAATGTTAGGTATTTAAGTGAGGGTGATTGTGAAACCCTTTATGTAGATTGAATCTGAACTCTTAAACATTGAGGCTTTTTTTGTGTAATGGTTGAATTTAATTAGAAACTCCAAAGTTAAGTATGCTCATATTAGAGCAATCCTAAAGTGGGTGAACTTTTGGGAAGATACACCAAATGCGGCAAAATCATGAGTCCATTTGGCTAAAGTGGACAATATCTTGCTAGGTGGTGTACGGTGGAATTTCATCAAAAACCTCAAAATTAAGCATGCTTATGTTGGAGAATATTTAGGATGGATGACCTCTTGGGAAGTTACACAAACGAGGCAAAAGTATGGGGTCATTTGGGCGCCATAGCGAATAATATCTTGATGGTTGAGAGTTCGAGTTGTCACACTCATTCTGGCTTAAAAATTTTTAAACTTTTCTTTTGATTTACTTGGTTGCTTGATCACTTCTCTATCTATTATGAGGATAACCTCTCCAATCATGTTCTTACAACTCAGTTCTTATACTAATATAATGCATTATTTGATCATTGTTAATAACCATTGATGCCTCTTCAATAGATCACTCAGCATCCCCTCTTATAAAGATAATGATCAACTAATTGCCTAATATCATCCCACATCTAGCATTCTTATCAACTTCTCACTTAATTCTTATAGAAATTAACATTTGAATTCCTTCAACCTCTAGCATATGATGTTGGCCTTTGTCACCAGCCTCCTTGTTATCCTATCACAAGAATGATGTTTTGACCATCCACTCTCGTCTAATGTTCACTAGTTATCAACATCAAACAATCATCTTTCCAATTTCTCAATCTTATCCTCAATGAAAAGAACAAACATGTTGAATTCTCATTATTGCTAAACTTCCAACTTCCAATAGCTTGAAGCCACTAAAGACTGATGACACTTTATCACTATCAACCACCAACATAAAATTCTTCTCTTATCAATCGTGGGAACCTCCATTATAGTATGAAAGTGAAAAAGCAAGCCTCCACCATCATGCTGTGTAATTTTTACAACATATCTTTCTATGCATTGATTTAATATTATTCACTTCAGAATATAAATTTATGTATGAGCTTCTCATAGACAATATTTTATGAGAGGATTTATATACATACCACATAACTCTTACATATTTATATATCTAAATTTTAAATTTTAATATTAACTTACATAAAATTATAGGATCAATCGCATCAAAATATATACATTACAACATTTAATACTGATATATTCTTACGTGATTTAAATATTTGAGTATTATATAAAATTAAATATTAAAGTTCATACATTAGCTATATAAATACATAAGTTTTATGTTATGCTTATGCAAAGTTTATTTATTGATAGAGAAATTTACAAACATACCCTACAACTCATATATTTACATTATCTAACATATAAACTTACATAATACTTAAAAAAATCTAAAACATCATGTCAAAAATGTCATCTACACTAATTTCCTTACAAAAAAAAACATATTTTTATACAATCATCTCATTAATTTTCCCCTAAAACTTCAATTTTTTTCAGATATAAACCATCAAATGGAACAGAACCATCAAACAGCTTCATCGTCATCACCAACGGAAGCATTCCCTCAACATCCCACCTTCCACCAACTGCTCCAACAACAGCACCAACAGCTCCACATGTTGTGGAACTACCAGCGCCACGCAATGGAGCGCGCCGCCGATTTCAAGAACCACCTGCTCCCCCTCGCCCGCATAAAAAAAATCATGAGGGCCGACGAAGATGTCCGCATGATTTCAGCAGAAGCCCCCATACTGTTCGCCAAGGCGTGCGAGCTCTTCATCCTTGAACTCACCATTCGTTCGTGGATCCATGCGGAGGAGAATAAGCGCCGCACGCTGCAGAGGAACGACATCGCGGCGGCGATTACCCGCACGGAAGTGTTTGACTTTCTTGTTGATATTGTGCCGCGCGAGGAGATTAAGGAGATTGTGGTGGCGGCGCAGCAGCAGAGGGGGGAGGGAGGGGCGGCGGGTGCGGGTGTTCCGTACTATTATTCGGCGGTGGAGGCGGCGGGGATGTGTGAGGGTGAGCCGCCGGGGATCGGGTGGTGGGGAGAGGAGGAGGAGGAGGGGTCTGGGGGATTTGACGGCGGTGGAATGGAGGTGCAGGAGGGGTATGGTGGGGTGGGTAATCCTGCTCCGCCGGCATATCTTCCGCCGTCGGGTTTTTGATTAATAAATGAGAAGTTTTTAATTGGGTTGAAGAGAGGGTTGCTTTCTGCGTCCTTTGATTTTTAGATAGTCTTGTTTGGGTAATTTTCTTCTCTTTCTGGAAATCATTTGTTGTAAAAATTATTTTTTTTAAAAAAAATAAAATGAATTTATAGTCGCTGCAATTTCTTAAAAAATAATTTCTTTGAAGCAACGTCCTTTGTGCAGTACCCCAAACAGGCCATGAGGGGAGGGTCTGATTGGGATAGTTTTATGCATGTTTTGCTTTCTAAATCATTATCATAATTCTATTTGGAGAACTATCTTTTTGTTGATTTCTAAAAATTATTGCAGTAGAGAATTACTTTTTTCAACCTAACTTATTAAAGTTTGGCGGTCAAAAAATAACTTTCTGAATAATAGCTTCTTCAAACAGCTGCAGTTGTCCCGAACACACTCTGAATCATTTCATTGATTCATAACTTTCTTTTATATTGTCCACACGTTGAAAAATCATTACGCTTAGAATTTGTAAACTCTATGTATAATAATTATATATATATATATATATATATATATATATATATATATATATATATATATATATATATATATATATATATATATATATATATATAATGGTGTACAATAATATTACACATGTTTGCATGCATAAACTGATTTATGTGTTACCAAGAGATGTTGGTTGGAGATAATTACTTACAGATGACTTGAAATATTGAAATTTACAAATTAATCAACACGTGATTTTTTTGAGCTATTGAATATATTAAAAATGAAAAATATGGGTTGAGATTTTATCATGAATTTTAATATTTGAGTGAGATTTTTAAAAATGGATAAAAGGGGGCGGTTGATTTATAATTAGCAAATTCCGGGTGGTATGTAAGTAATTGCCTCTTTTAAATAATATGTTTAGAAATGTAAATTAAATTTTAATTTTCAGCAAAGTTATGTACATAGTTAAATTAAGTATTTGACTCATTAAGATGAACTTAGGAAAATAAATTGAATTCAAGCAAATTATTAAACTGAATATAATAAAAAATAATAATAATAAGCTCTTGTTAATTGCCCTAACGACAATTAAACTTAAAATATTTAAATCCTTAGAACCAAATCATATTTTTATAAGCCTTTTCATTTATGTACAATAGCGTGAATGATGATGTTGTCATAAAGAAATATATGTTTGACGAATATCATCATCACGGTTTCAACTAGTCGATTATAAACTTAAAATGTATTTTAAAATATAATAGTTTATCACTTGGTCATTGTTATTGTCAGACCATCATTATTCGGTTGTCATTGTCATTACAGGCAACCATTGCGAAACCATTATCATCACCATTAAATTATCGTCACTTGATCAGTGTCACAATTATCAACCACTGTCACCTAACAATCACCAATATTATTGTCTAATCATCACTAATTTTCCATCAATCTTTATTATTTTCAAAGAAAATCAAATCAATATCCCACACTCTTGTAAAATTATTTCTCCTTCAACGGATAGATGAAATTTTTAGAATTCTCGTCTGTAAGGATGAATAATTTTAATTATGCTCGTTCGATGATTTTTTTCTTCTTAGATTTCGATCTTTATACATAATTAAGACGACAAATTCTCTCACCCTACTATCATAAATTTTCTAAAGTAGAAAAAATTTCAAGCAGCCAAATAATCCTTCATAAAGAGATGTAAACATACCCTTGAAGGAGAAGCTGTAATTTAAATTATCATTCAATTATCTTTCATAGTAAGAGAGAAGTCTAGAAGCCCGATGATACTTCTAGATTTTTAGCTGACTATTTCTTATGTTTGACAAAAATCAAGATAGCTTGTGGAAAAAGTCAAAAGTTTAAGATTTTAATTTTAAGATTATTAGCTCAAGGAACTTGCCTCATGATTTATGTTAAGATTATTGGCTCAAGCAACTTACCTCCTGATTTATGTTCATTATTTTTAGAAAAAAATACCTGGTGAATTTTAAATTGATAAGATAGCCATGAATTTTGAAAAATGTATGAAAAAAGTGCCTGCTTGTAAATAACAAGTTTCAGGTGGTCTGTATGTAAATATTATGGTTTATATTAAATATGAAAAAATAGCCATGAATTTCTCCATGTTCTGCCGCTACTATGCAGGCAGGTTGAACGCGTTCCTCGGGATCATCATAAAAACGACTCGTCAAGCCTTGCTCAGCGTCGGACTTCCAACCTCCTCGCGAAAGCTGATCGGATCATCGAATCTTCTCATCAACAAATCGGCGTCTTCTCCTCTTCGCCGGCGTCGATCCCCACAGAGTTCCGGACATGATGATGCTTATCGACTGCTCCGGCTGCCGGACTCCACTTCAGCTCCCGCCAGGCGCTAAATCAATACGCTGCGCCATGTGCCGTGCCGTCACCCAAGTCGCCGATCCCCGCAGCATCCCTCCTCCTTCAAACAGCAGTCACCCTTCCTCCTCTCCGTCGCCGCATCGTCCCCCTCCACCACCGCAATCCGTCGTTCCGCCGTCGCCTCACGGCCGGAAGAAGGCGGTGATCGTCGGGATCTCGTATCGATACTCCCGGCATGAGCTCAAGGGTTGCATAAACGACGCCAACTGCATGAAGTATCTTCTCATCAACCGATTCCACTTCCCCGAGTCCTCCATCATCGAGCTCACAGGTGCCCTAATCCCGCATTTTGAGCCTTTTTTTTTTGTCGTTTCCGCGATGGCTTTGTATTAATGTTTGCTTTTGCATGTAAGTATTTTGCAGAAGAACAAACCGATCCCTATAGAATTCCGACCAAATACAACATAAGGATGGCGTTGTATTGGCTTGTTCAGGGTTGCCAGCCAGGGGACTCCTTGGTATTTCACTATTCAGGACATGGATCACAGCAGAGGAATTTTAACGGAGATGAGGCTGATGGGTATGATGAAACCATTTGCCCTCTAGACTTTGAGACGCAGGGGATGATTGTTGATGATGAGATAAATGCAACTATTGTTAGGCCGCTTCCTCATGGTGTTAGGCTTCATGCCATAATAGATGCTTGTCATAGTGGAACGGTGCTTGATCTTCCATTCCTTTGTAGAATGAACAGGTAAAATGACCATTTCTAGGTTTTGCTTTATTCTATAAAGTTTGTTGAAGTGTAAAGAGTTATTTTCTTCTGTTTATATTGATCTTTCCACTAGCCATTTACTTTAACTATAACTAACAACTAAATGTGCAAATTAAAGCTATTGAATTGTTGCTAGGTGTTCTTTTTGATATATTTCATCAGTTGCACATGAATAATTCAACCTTTGGCATCCAAGCTCTTGGTTAGCCAATGACCCCAGTCATTTTAGCAACTACCATGCAACTACCATATTTCAACTAATGCATGCTTAAGGCCATTTTTTAGCAATTGGAAGTGAAGCATAGGGAGTAAACGGTAAATGGGGTACACTATGTGAATTTATGTGAATTTTTTCATGGAGTATGCTAGGAAGTATTCTTGTTAAACTGTTTCGCACATAAAAAAACTAAATATGTCTAATATATTATGACGTAGTTTTAATCAATCTAGAGCTTTACATTCATATATGCTACCCATATTAGTTGATCTTCCACAACTAATGTTAGGTTTACTAAGTAGGTCTTTTTGAGACGAAGATAAGCTACAAAAGAGAAACTTTACTGGCAAATTCAAAATTGGGAATGATTACATCTATAGTTAAGGCAGAAAATCTGCACTTTCATGTATTTATTTGATATTAAAAAAATATTGTAAAATAAATTGTACTCTATATTTTTGTTTGTTTTGTCTTTCACAGGTCTAAATCTAAACCTTTCAAAACTTAATTTTTCTGAAATTAGCACACCTGTACTGTGTTTTCAACTCTCTGTTGCTTTACTTCATACTGTTTTGAATTAGCTAAAATTTGTTTCTTGGGTACATTAAACAGTCATCCCTTGATGATTGTTTAAAACGCCATTTCTGTTCTTATGGATATTGTTTGTATTGATCTAGAACCGGGCAATATGTGTGGGAAGACCATCGTCCAAGATCTGGCATCTGGAAAGGTGCGAGTGGTGGGGAAGCAATCTCCTTCAGTGGCTGTGATGATGATCAAACGTCTGCTGATACTTCAGTAAGTTCTTTTTTACTTTCTAAGTATGAAGCTTTGAGAGAACCTGGACATAACAATTACATGAACCTGCATAAAATATGAATAATAGTAGTGAGTTACAGAATCTTTTGTCGGGTTATTGGTGCCATTTTTCTTATTTCATTGACTCAGGAAAATAATTGGTTCATTAAGCCTGCAGTCTTAAACAAGATATGTTCCTGTGTTAGTAAGAAATATAGCATAATTGGTACTACTGTTCTTTAAATAAAATTTACCGAACACAAATTTCCTTATTTTAGTTTGATTCATTGCATTTCTTAATTTAGTGATTTTTTTCATCACAACACGCCAGATTAATATATTCATAAGCTTGTGAAATAAAATGCAAATTATAGTGATTTGTAAATTACTGGACTAATTTATCATACAGTTTTAATATCAAGTGAATGGTACTTGCCTTTTTTATTAATATTAATTTTTTTTCTAAAAATTTTTGTGGGATTAAAAATGCAAATAAAAGAAATAATAAAGGCTTAAAACAGTAGAAAAAAAAAGAAGAAAAATCTAATATATAAACATGGAAAGAGAAGCATTCACTTGTTGAAGGTTCATGATGAATTGAGAGATGTTCTCGGAATAGATGAGAGGAGGGTGAGTTGTAAAGCCGCATTATTTCTTGTTAGGGGAGAAATCAAGAGAGAAAGAAGTGGAGTAAGTGCAAAGAGGGAGACATTGTCGTCACCCATAGAAGTGAGAGGGAAGCTTTCTTAATTATTCTCGAAGAAAACATGTGCCATTTTTCATATATTCTTCTAATTGGATAGGACAAGAATATAAGTGAGGGTAGAGGGTGATTATAATGCAGATTCTATTTCCGCTCCAGGCGCTTAAAAATTCGAATAATGCCTCTTTGTAGGCAAGGAGGAAACAATCATGAAAACTGATGGGGATGTGAGCACCCTGTTCAAGGTGCAGCAAATGCCTGTAAAGCTGGGATGACGCGGAAATTTTTTCCATCATCTTAGAAGTTAACAGTTTTATCAAGTGGAGGGCTTGATATCTCCAAGAACTTGGTCGTGTGCAGCAACAGCCTATCAGAACTGAAAAGCATCACATATTAAGCAGAGCTTGGCATGAAAATAATAATAATAATTATAGAAAAAAAACTGGTATGGACAGTCATGGTTAGTTGATTAATATAAGTTAAAGGGGATAGCTAAGAGCCAACAAATGTGATTTGGGCAACAGGCGAGTAAATGGTAGGCATCAAAAGTATGGAGTTGTTGATGAGTGCTAATTGTTAGTAGTGGCAGCAGCCAACAACAACAACCAGATATCCAAAACAACAACACATTGATGAAATATAACTAAACTTCCTTCTCCTACTCCAAAGCAACTACATCTTTAGCCTCCAATTTGCTGAACCAAAACAACAGCAGCAGCCATATCAAAGAAGCAGCATGATCAAAAGAGAAGAGAACCTATCCGGTAGGAGTTGACATACCAAAATAGCATATGCAAAGAGAAACACAAAGAAGACCAAGGAAGCAAATAGACCATAACCACAAAACACAAAAACAAAGAAAAAATAAGGCCAAAAACCAACAGAACCAAAGCCAACCCGAAAACAGGAGAAAATATCAAATAGAATATCATGTTTGCCTTTCAATCTCAACATAGACCTAACAAACAAAAGAAAAAAAAGAAAAATTAAACTTCCCTCCAATATTATGTTTATCTAAATTTATAGATAAACAAAATATGATTGAAATAAAAAAAAAATCCAAAAATAAGATAAAGAAAATAAAAGAGAAAATTAAAACAACAAAAGCAAACTAAAAAAATCAAATAGACTAAAAATCTTTAATAAATGAAGGGATATTATCTCTAAACTTTCACCTTCTACTCTTCCACTTAATAATCTCAAGGTTGTGAAAAGCCATTCTATCAATAGTAGAAAAAGAATTTTTTAAAATTCTTTCATTCCTTTCCCTCCAAATAACATAAGCAGTAATATGAGCAACCAGTAAATAAAATTTCTTATCAATGCTAGAAGAAAAGAATCCACTTGAGAGAAAATGTATAATAGATTAATATTTAAAAGAATAAATTTTCCATAAAGAATACATCTTTTAAGTAAAGTATGGGCAAAATAACATTGAAAGAAAAGATGATTGTGAGTCTCATTATGATCTGAGCATAAAACACTAGAATTGTTAATCATTGTATCTCTATCAATCAAGACACCATAAGCTTTGAGACTATTAAGTAAAATTTTTAAAGTATTGATAGCATATTTGATAGTAACCTTTAACCCAGACATACTTATTCCAATCCACAACAGAAGAATTCAAAATACAAATTATAAATGAATTTATGATTGTATTTGTCATGACCATTCCAATGACAAGAAGTGAAACCATTTTTAATAGGAATATCAAGAGTAGAACTTAAACAAAAAACAGGAATATAACAAGATGAAGGAAAATACCAAAATTAAAAAAAACACCCCAGCCCGGTTCCTGCAATCATGGAAACCGCAAGTTGCGGAAGCCATGCATCGCAGAATGGGAGAATCCTGCCTATCGCAACTATGATTTCGCTGGGTTGTTGAGCTTCCGTGGAATGGGAAAATCCCGCAGCATTCTGTTGGACCGGCTCATGCGTCTGTAGGATCAGGGAAGATAATTTTTCTAGGAGTTGTTGTGGTTAATGAGTTGATCACAATTGAGTATAGAAAGTGTGTTATATCTGCGAAAATAGTCAACTAACAAACTTACCCTATTATTTAATATTTTACAAATACTCCATTTTTAAAATTTTCCCCCTTTTATTCCAGCTTCTTTCTGTCTCATAACTTTTATTTGTTTGAATGCAATAGGCTCTTTCAAAGGTCACTTCAACAGGAGCTATGACATACTGCTTCATCCAAGCCATTGAGAGGGGACATGGGTCCACTTATGGAACCATACTTAACTCGATGCGATCAACCATTCGAAGCACTGGCGATTCATTAGGCGGAGGCCCTGTTACTTCACTTCTCAGTATGCTGATTACAGGAGGTAGTTTAAGTGGTGGCTTAAGACAGGTAAATTTTTTATTCATCAATGTCCGCCCTTCTCTAGTTGTTTAATATGTTGTTCGAATAAATTTAGGGTTGACTTGTGTGAAATTTAGTCATTTTAATCCACATAAAACACATGCTAATCCATGCAATTGGAGTTCAAATGCATTTATGTCCATCTTAGTGATGTGCTGGAGTCTGGTGATATTGATGAAAAATGACTTGTAAGTGCCAAATTGAAATAGCGTACTATGCCTTTTATTGACGGCATTCACATAATTTACAGCTTGATAAGATGTCAATAAACAAAAGCATAGTTGAATAAGGACATTTATCAAAAATATATTTGATTGTTCTAATTTTTTTTTATTTTTAGTGTTCTTTTCTATTAAATAAAAATCATGATTATCTTTCTTTTAGATTAATGGATAAGATTTTTTGGGACTTGCCTAGTAAATAGTAATATATTTCAGGTTAGTTAATTTCAAATACAATGTTATTTTTATAAATAATTTTTTTATTGCCTGTAATTGAATAACACAATTATGAATAAAGTTTCAAAAATTTTCCCTCCTTTATACTTTCTCACCATGGGTTTCTCTCTTATATATGTGATCTTTATTAATATTCAAATTATTGTCTTCTTTGTCTGCTCATGCACAATTCCTGAGACTCCTCTCTCCCATGGAAGAAACCCCTCTCTCTAGATTTTTTTTTTTGTTTTTTCAAGAAATTAATCCCATTCTTCTCATCTGTCTCTTAAAATCTCCCCAATTCGTTTCACATCCCATAGTTGAATTTAAGAGAAAACGAATATTACTAATTCAAAAGCAAATTCAAAGAATATTAAGAAAAGAAAGATCAAGAAAAACACCTTGAAGCACTCCACCAAATTGCCATGAAGTTATTCTCTTTTTGCATCAATTGGTATAAGAGCCCAATTTCTTTTAAAGTAATTACATCAAAACGCTAACCATAACCCTAAACTCAAACAATATAAATTCACCAAAACCAATACCCTTAGCCTTAAACTAACCATGACACCTTTAAAGTTGAAAATACATGTTTATGATGCAAAGATTATGTCTAGAAGCTGCCACCACAAACATAACTCATTTTGAAGTCATCATCTTAAATTTATTATGTTTCATCATTCTTCATAAATATGCTCCTTATGAGTAGGAATAGGACTCGCAAATCATATATATATATATAGAAGTTGTATAACAAAAAAGTGTTGCGTTGACCTTGAAGAGATTTGGTTGTCTACAAGTCTTGTTGTTCGCTCTCCCTCATGGCCCAAATGATCCATTGGGTGTGATTCACAGGACAAAATTGGATTCTACATTCGTTGTGTGTGTGTGGTTCTAAAAAAATGTTTCATTTTAAGTTTTTTGGATCAATTTGGATAGTAAGTCACATTGAAGTGAGTTGGGCAGCTTCCAGACATAATCAATCTTAAAAAGTATTCAGTTCAGAATAATATTATTTATACGGTTTAAATTTTGTTGATTAATCTGTTCCTTTTGAGTATGAATTGGACTCACAAACTAAATACATTATTCAAGAAAATTATTTCACTTCAAGCATTTGGACTTGAATTTTGATGGCGAATCACATTGAAGTGACTTTTGCGGCTTCCAGACATAAACAATCTCTTAAGCATTCAAGTTCAAGATAGTACTATAAATAGAGTTTAGATTTGGTTGATAAATATGCTCCTAATGAGTATGAATAGACTTCACAAATCATATATACTATGCTAAGGAATTTATTTCAGTTCAAGTGTATGGATTTGAGCTCTATTTTGAAAGTGAGTTGCAATGATATGTATTTGCTTTGCAGGAACTCGTTTACTGTAAACTTGGTTTTGTGTTTGTTTGAACTATAATGAGCTTCATTTGTATCCACATTATATTGATATTTTATTATCTTCTCATTATTTAAAATAAAGTTAATCTTTTAATCCATCATTATGTTAATTTAATATTATTTTGTTGTTATGAAAGCAAAAAAGTAAAACTAAAATTTACTTCCTATGTCTCAAGATTGGAAATCACTTTTTTCCTTTTTAACATAGGTTTTAGGAATGGGAACTTTGTTGCATTCATTCAACCAAAAGACACTTTAACACACATGGAAATGAGATCCAATCACTCTAGGACATTTGCAGTGAAACAATCTCATACTAAGTGATATTCGGAAAAGTATGTGCTAATGAATGGTAGTACTATTGCCTAAAAGTAAAAGATGAGATAGTTAAGGGATCAAATCATTGTAATGTATTTGACTCATGATTGCACATATGATTGTGGTTCTTATTCTTATGATAATTACAAATGGTTCATATCTAAATTGAGATTATCATCTTTGTCACTCTCATAGATGTGATGAATCATTTTTGAGGAATTAATGTTAGGCGTGTAAGTGAGTTAAGCTGACTCGTGAGCGGTTTAGATCTCGGCTTGATAAGTGGCTCGGGAACTGAGCTTGATGAGCTAAAAAGCTAAGTTAAAGCTAGCTACTACTCGACTTGTTAATTCGTGAGTCGGTTTGTTTGAAAAAATATTTATATAAGTTATACTCAAAATATATTAAATTTGAAGACTTTATTTATATTTTAAAAATATATTTTGTATTTTATCTTAAGTGATTTCTTGTTATTTCTCTCCTAATTGCTCATTTTATTTATCATTTATTATAATATTACCTTAAATTAATATTGTTTTCTCTCTTTTATAATAAATAAGCTAGTTCATGAGTTGTCTCAAATTTATAGACTTAAGCTGAAGCTCAAGCTCAAACTCGATAATATTAATCAAGCTCAAGCTCAAGCCGAGGGTGATTCGAGCTTGACTGGACTCGTTTACACCACTTGTCAATACATCTGATCTATATAAGCATTCATGTCTCATGAATAATATAAATATCATTATCAATATTGATTTTATCATGATTATCCATATAGCCATTCTCATATACAAGGCCCTTTTCACTTGTGACATATAATATTATACACCAGTTTCTGAATCTCTAAAGGCTCAAAAACTTATGCAAGTTCATATGGTTGTGTCTCAGCCATTGGTTCAAAAACTTGACCCTCTTTTGGGTTAGTTTATGAGGATTGCTATTCTGATGATCCTGTTTGACTTGGGATTGTGGGGTTTACACGATGTCGCAATCCTAGTTGCAGGAAGTCCACGATAGTGAAAAATTGTGGGATTTTGTGATTCCACTACATTCCAGATAGGGAAATGCGATCACGGGATGCGATCGGGCGCAAGTTTCATCTTGTGAATGCCATTTTATGGAAATTTTTGCCTCGTTATTGATTTCAACATAATCATTTTCCTTTAGCATTATTTCCTATTCCTTTCTTTCTAATTAGATTTTTTTCTACTGTGGAGACTATTTATGTGTGGGTTTTTTTTTTTTGAGGGCTTTTGATTTGTTTTGTGTGTTAGAGATTGTATCTTGATTTCTAACTTAATTGAGTGTTATATCATTTTCCTTTTACAAGTGGTGCGATTTTGCTCAAGAATAGGTGGTGGAATATTTTTGCAGCTTGTATCTCGTTGTTTTCTTGTTCGAGACACTGTTTTCAGCCGGGAAGTCTTCGAACGCACTGGATTTGCTGTCCAAGTACAGATTTCAGCTCCTATCCCCATCCAAACATCGTTAGTACTTCATATTTCTATTTTCATGTTATTCCACAACCACCTCTCCACCAAACCCTCTTCCTAAATACCTTCAAGGAACCCTAGAAAGGTATAATCTGGTATCAGAGCGCAACAATCTGTACATTTTTCAGGGTTTTGTTTTTCTTTTCCTAATCCAAATTTTCTAGAAAAAAAAAAATTCTCCTTACCCAAATCATTCCTACCGCATTTCCTAGCTCTTACCTTAAATTTTCAAAATTCAAAATTTCCACCACAAAATATTCACCTATCATTAAAACCTAAGCCCTCGACAAACATTGATTTGCAATTCTACATTTGCCGAAAACCTGATCAGAAGGAAAAGACTTCATGCCGCTAAGAAGAAAGTCCCAATGAGATGTCTAGGAACTTACTATGGAGGATATACAACTGGAAATTCTCCAACTGTAATAGAGGTTGCCTTTAAGAGAAAACATTTCGATGAGATCACTTATTGCCACTATGGTGACTCATCGGATTGGGAGGGGAAAGTGAATCCCTTCCACCATAAAATTTTCAGTTACAAAGAATCAATATGCTGACAATTTGGAACGAAATATTAGAGGAGTCAAGTTTTTGGAGTGAGAATTAACTTGCAAGAATTTGACGATCATATGGATCAAGACGAATTTATCTAGTGATTCCTAGTAAAATAAATTTTTGAGTATAAGAATGCTCTACTGGACAGAAGGGCAAGCCAACTGCCCATAAGTTAAAGTGTTGTGCATCTTTGTGGTGGGAGAATCTGAATTATCTTTCACTGTAGGAAGAGAAGAGTAAAATTACGACATATTCTAATATGAAAAGGGATGTGCAGCACAAATATTTTTTTCCCACATTGTCGATAGGATATGTTCATTAATTTCCATCTATGCTAGAGAGATTCTTTTGTGCGAAAATACACAATTGAATTTGATCAACTCATGCTGAAATGTCAGTTGGTGGAACCAGAGGAGCACACAATAGCAAGATACCTTGGAGGATTGAGTTCGTTTATTAAGGCGCAGTTGCAAATTGGTCCTTACTTGATATATTTACTATAAATTTGAAGGTGGAGAAAGAACATCACAGGGTGACTGTCATACCTTACAGGTAGAGTTAAACCTCAAAATCAAGTAGCAAACGTACACCTAGCGGAGCTTCCAAGTCGAGCCCGCTTGAGGAGAAATTTGTTCATAGTGGAGAGCAGGTGGAGCTAACCAATGCTCCTATATTCGTTCCAGCTAGAAATGGTTCAAGTGCCATGATTTTGGACGCGGTGTGTCTGATTTCCTAGACAGGAGGGCAATTTCTTTCACTAAACATAGAACAGTTGAAGAAATGGACAATGATACTGGTGACACTAAAGAATGTGAGTGCACAAAAGGGAAGTACCAATCTATAGCTGATAAGGGAGAGATACTAGTATTTCAAAATGAGCCATAGGAGCCAATACCGAAAAAGGGGTAGCTCTTGTTGAAGGAGTCGTTGGATTCTGATCGATAATTTACCTCTTGGGTGGTTACCACTAAGAGTGTTTCATCTTGTCACAAATTTCATTCCAGAGTTAATTCCTACAAATAGACTTGTTTTTTGAATGTGCCTAGCCTAGTACGAGAAGTGGGATAAGTATGTTACATATTGATGGTTTGAGACTTTGATCATGAGAATATCCATCTATAAGAAAATTTGGCTCTAGTTTTGCCAAAAAATGATGGACATTTATTCTATCAGGATAGGCTTTGGAAGGAAATATGTGTTTTGGAGTTGCCTGAAATGCACGCAAGCATAAATTTACAGTGAGACTGCCATAGACACAATGATGCAATGACTTTATTTTGGTGATAGATTGATTCCATAAGCATAGAAAGAAGAGGCAGTTCCTAGCGTGGGAGAATGATATAGGACCGTCAGGTTTATAGGATGTCGAGATCCTGATTGTGGAATGTCCATGATAGTGTGAAATTCAGAGGATCCCTTGATTTTGCTACATTCCACAGGGAAAAGTGATCACGAGATGCAATCTTGGCGAGTTTCATCCCTTAAATGTTTCAGCATAATCTTAGATGGTTTGGTCACATTAAACGTTGACCATCTGATGATCTGGTTACGAGATTAGATGTTTTAGATTCGACTTATGTTAAGAAAGATAGAAGTAAACCTAAAAAGACTTGGGCTTATTGTATAAAAATGATCTTAATTTATTAGAATTAATTGAAAATTTGACACTCAATAGGACACAATGGAGAAAAAAGGATTCATGTAACAAACTCCAGTTAGTGGGATGAAGGCTTCTTGTTGATATTGTTGTTGTTGTTATTGCTTTTTTATTGGTTTTCATATTCAGTTTGAGTCGTAGCTGAACTATTTGGGAGTTTAAAAAGTTTTATTATTATGCATGATTAGATTATATATATATATATATATATATGTACTCGTTAAGTCATCATGAAACGAGTATTTTATCGAGTTTCAAGTGAGTTGTTTATCAAGCAATGAATAAGCTTGTTCACGAACAAAGTGTGCAAGCTTTCATTGTTCAAGCTTGTTTATTTATATGATGAGATTTGATTTTTTTTGTCGAACTTCATTCAGTTAGGTGAATAATCAAATATAAAATATTAATGAGTATTATCAAGTGCCCTAATTCACTTATCTATAAGCTTTTTTTTGGCTATTTTAATCCAAGACTATTAATAATCTCATTTTCATTCTACTTGCCATTTTAAGTTAACAACGAGCATAAACTAGATTTTTCTCCCTCTTGAAGGGGTAGACATTTAAATCTCTCAGAAAGGGGAAAAAACATTGCTATTTACAAATCCAGCACCCTCTGTCATCCATTCTTCAAATTCTCACTCAAATATTAAAATTCATGATAAAATCCCAAGCCCATATTTTTCAATTTTATTAAATTCTCAATGATTTGATCATGACACTTGAATCCATCTGTTCAGCAGTTCAAAAAATAAAAAAAAAACGGAAAATCACCTGAGTGCTAGTTTTGTAAATAGCAAAGTTTCACATGTTGTGTATGCAATTATCCGAACAAAAAAAAGGCTTTATTTACTAACTTGTTTCAATGTACTATATCTGTTGATCCTTTTGAACTAATAGGCATATTTTTGTCTTGCAGGAACCCCAGTTAACTTCATGCGAAATGTTCGATGTTTACATGAAGCCATTCTCTCTTTAAAGCCCAGGTTTGCCTATCACGTATACTCTCACTGTTACTGATCTCTTCTTGCTTCTGCTCCACTTTTCATTCAGGTAGTGATTTTTTATCGTCGAGTGTGTGTCTTATCATGAAGGCAGTCTCATTTTGATTTACAATTTTTGTCCATATTAATAATTATTCGACTTTCATTTCGTTATAGTTTACTATATGTGCGTTTAGTGACTTGTTTCGGAGTTATATTACTGCTGCGCTGAGGAGGATCTGTGTGCCTATTCTGTGTAGACTTCCTTCCATTCATGAGAATACCAGCAGCTATGTACAGAATTTTATGGGGTTTTCTGAAGAAATTTATTCTATTTCGTTTATTTGATTATATTAGCTTATGGTTTCTTCGGTTTGCTGCAAAGGAAATGTAGTTTTAAAGTAATGTATTCTATTTGAAATTAGAGTTGTTTGGTTCAATGTAAAATAAATGTAGAACTGCATTTTTTTTTTTTGGGTTTGAAAAAAATAAATTCAATATAAAATAAACTCATTAAACTTCATGGTGGTGGTGGATAACGGGCAGCGGGTGGCAACCAGCTATGATGGTGGCGGCTGGCTGGCAGCGATGTGAGGCCAGCAGAGGTGACAAAAGGTCAGGGGCAGCCGGCGGCAGCTTTAGCGAGCGGCGGTGTTATTTTACACAAAATAGGGTTTGGAATTTGCTAAAATCTAGTGAATTTCAAATATAATTTATTGGAATTTTAAATGGCATTATTTCTCTTTCAATCAAACACATAATTTTTAAACCCCTTGAAAAAAAAATGATTGTACTCTATTTTGCTTTTGCTGATCGGATAATGTATAGTAGCTGAGAATTTCTTAATTACTTATTTGTTAAGGCTTTATTTGGGATCATTTGTTATTTAACTTTTTTTATTTTAAAAATATATTTGTTTAGTATATTTTTTATATGTTTTTTACTTTTTAAAAAAATACTAAAAAATAATTAATAAGTTATTTTAATTTTTTTAAAATAAATAAATTGGTTATAATACATCAAATATATTTCATTTTATTTAAATATATAAATAAAATAAAATAAAAATTAAAGGTGAAGTGATCTCAAATAGCCCCTAAATTATTGTCTGGAGAAATATAAATGCTGATCTCTTCCTGCTTCATAATCGTATCCTAAATATATCAACCAGCTCGAAGAGTATATGACTTCTAACTTTATTGCGGGTCTTTATAATGAAATAAGTAAAGCCAATATTGTCAGGTTTATGCTAAAAGCATTTCAAAATTGAGGCCTCTTTAATGCTAAGCCATTAAGTTTTCGAAGTGATGATAGGAAAAAAAATTAGACATTTTAGGTCATAAGATCTTTATACTCCTAACTAGCAATCACATATATTCATGCAGAAATTATAATCTCAATAATTTTTTTTAGTGAGCTGAGTTGGGTGTAAATTCAATTTTGAGCTTACTACACATTGAGACGCCTTGTAAATCTATTTGAGTTGTAATGAGAATATAAACTATAATAAAAATGAATGATCAGAATTGAAATATTAAAGAAGAAAACGAACTCATCCTTTTTTTCATTTTTTGAAGCTTTAAAATTAAATCATCTTTTTTGGGAAATTTAAAATTAAATCTGTATATTATAAAAATTACATGGGGCGTTTACATATGTAGCACACAATTGTAATGCATTTATATATCTCACACTTAAATTTTTATATTTAAGCATATAGCGCTCCAATCTTTAATGTCACTTGACATGAATTTCACGACGATTATCACAAATCTCAAGGAATTTTTTGAAACTCAAATTAAATATAATTCACAAATTTGGATTCAACAAAAGTACAATCCAATTGGTTGGCTCGATAAGATGAACACAGTGACACTGAAATTGGTACAATGCGAGTCAAATCAAGCCCAAGTCAGGTCATTAAAGCATATTTAGAAGCTTTGGTGGCTAATTGGGAGGATCAAATAGATTCCCAATTTGACAGACTTATGGTGAAATCGAGTGTCTCGATGAAACACGACCAACAAGCCCAATGTCACTCAATTTCAACATCATTAAGGCACTTGAATTTCCACAAAATGTCGTATGATCATAGGAATCTTTATGGGTCGTTTGACGAAGTGTCTAGAACTTTTTCTTATTTGCAGGAGAAGAATTCTCATACTCCACAAATAGCGTCATACCTCCTCCATGATGATCGAGAAAGGAGAGCTAGAGCTAGACCAAAAGGAGTAGTTGAATTCCAACGTACTTTGGCACTTAATACATTTACAAACATTTTCTGCTCTAGCAACCACCGGCCACAGTCAATCACCGTTCGTCGAAACCCCCTACTCACAGTTGTCGATGAATTCTATGGTGCAACAATGCACTTCAAAGATAATGTAGTGACGCATCCCAAAGATGATGAGATGCACTTCGAAGATAGTGTAATGATGCACCCGAAGACGATGCAACAACGCAATCCGAAGATGGTGTAACGATGCACCACGAAAATAGTGTAACAATATATCTTAAATTCCACATAACCTCAAAAGAGTAACAACGTACCACGAAGACAATGTAACTCCTCACAATAACTACTTACAACGGTCATACTCATAATACAGGAGTTTCTCCAAACTCTTGAAGTTCTCTACTCATAGTAGCCTACGACTAAGGTCATCAAAAACAGCTCATTGTTCACAAACAGCTCGTATTCAATTCGTTCGTTGGGCAACGAGTCGAACATGAACAAAAACTTGTTAGTTTGTGTTCGGCTCATTTTGGGACCCTATATATATATATATATATATATATATATATCGAGCAATAAAAATATATTAAATTCTATTTCAAAGAGTATTATGATATAAATAATGAGTAAATCCCGCCCATACCCTTAACATTCTACGGTTATGCAACTAAGGATGTCAAAACGACTTGATGTACACAAACAACTAGTGTTCTGCTCACTAAGCAAACGAGTCGAATATGAAAAAATTTTCTGTGCTTGATATATTAACAAGTCGAACACAAGCTCGGCTCGTTTACACCATTATTGAGGACATATGTGATTCATTACAACTAGAACCCCTTAGTATGACCTTGGCAGCCAATTGACGTTACTACCGCTCACCACCATGGCCTATGCAATTCACAATTCATGCAGCTCATAACTCTGGCCTTTGCATCCTAAGGACATTACTATATCTCACAATTACGATCTACGTGACTAACTATGACCTAAGTGGCCATAGCTTTTGTAGTTCCCAACTTTGTCCTTTATGACCTACAAACATAACAACCTGTTATGGCTTGTGTGAACTAGACCTACATAGCTCATAGCTCATGCAACTACCAACTCTAGTCTATGGGGCCTACGAATATTACATCACTACAACCTATGTGACCAACTAAAACCTACATGGTCCACAACTGATGCAACTCTCAACTCCGGTTTCTGCGACCTATAGACATTATTATAGCTCACCATTATGGCTTATGTGACCAACTACAATCTACGTGCTCCACAATACATGTAGGTCTCAACTCAGACCTCTGTGGCTTACATAGATCAATATAACTCCACCCTACGGCCTATTTGACTAGCTACAACCTACATGATCCACAACTCATGCAACTCCTAACTTTTGACTCTACAACCAACATACATTAGCACAAGTCACCACTACAACCTTTATGACCAACGACGACCTATGTGGCTCACAGCTCATATAGCTCCCAACTCCAACCTTTGTAACCTACGGATGTTATTATAGTTCACTGCTATGACATATGTGAAATACTATGACCTATGTGACTCACAACTCATGTAGCTCCCAACTCTAGCTTTTGTGACTTATGAGCACCATCACAGCTCTCTATTATGGTCATTGTGGCCAACCGATACTTATGAAGCTACCACCTATTGCATACATAACCAACTACTACAATAACTTTCAATTACAGCCTCTACGACAAACTAGCACTACAACCACTATCTACAACATTCACGAAGACTACTACCTCCATAGCAATTGAATACGACATTCGCAATATGTTATGACTATTATTGTGAACCATTGTTGTACCTCAACATTATAATTCAATCTTTTCTAATCCAAGAAGAGAGTGGGATTATGTACTTACAATTGTTTAGTGGATTACTTTGACTGATTGACACCCCATGATTTTTTCCCCTTTTATAGATTTTTCTACATAAAAATTGTGGTGTCTCCTCCCGCTAATTTTTTTTTATCTGTATGTGTGTTGGATCTCGAATATGTTGGTGAGACATTAATTTATTACTCTACTGTCTCGAATCTTCTGGCACACATATTTTGGCATTGTCTGTGAAAAAGGAAATCACATTCAACATAATATTAAATTTTGAGATGCTGAGCCCCTATTTGTTTGCACTCTTCTATGTGGGAGTAACTTTCACCGTAATCTCGAAAAGTCATTCACGTTAGCGTCCCCAACACGATGTGATGAGGCAATCTTCCTACATCTTACTTAGACACAAATTCTATGAAGATCTCCCCTCCCCCTTCTCCCTCTCGCACCATGCTAGAGTTCTTCCATAACTTGATCAAGAAGTTCATCTCTTCAAGATTGGATACATGGGTTGTTTTACAGGCTTGTGTGGACAACACCCCCATTGGGGACAATAAATTCAATAACAACAAAGAAGTTTTTTAGCATAGCAATTATATCTCCAAGAAAAATTACGGTTCATCTCAACTTACACCCTAGGCTCAAGAAATACAAAGCATCTTAGACGCCTCATTCTGGACGTAATCGATTCCAGGGGAACTTGATTCGACCTATTCCATAAGAGGCTACAATCATCAAACAAAATGTTCGACTAACAGCCTTGAAAAGGTCAAAATGTCTTAATGGATTCATACGACTTTGTCCATGACAAATTAACGATGTAAGCTATCTCTAACTATATGACTTATCACAGGTCTAACATCTTATGTGGATTACAATCAACTTCTTCTACCACAGTCTAAGGTCTTTGAGCGGATTTGGTCCGATTAAACAACCTTGGAAAGGTCAGACATTCTTAGTAACAAACATAGTCTCCACTCATACCCAGAAGACGAGCCTAGGAGGCTAGTCTAAATGGGAAGCCAATAATGGATGTATTCCTCACTAAAAAGATCCGTTAAGGACAAGTGCAGACAAGATAACCCCTCTTACCTTCGAAAGACACCCATGAGACCAATCTTGATGGGAAGCTAGTGGTTGATACATTGCTCACTAAAAGATTCCTTGAGGGCAACTTGCATAGAATGTTTCCACTCATACCCTTGGAAGGTGAGCTTATGAGACAAATCTCGATGAGAAGCTAGTAGTGGATACATCCTCACTAGAATAATCCCTTGAGGGCAAGTGGCAGATAAGTTCTCCACCCACACCCTTGAAAGATGATCTCTCGATGGTAACTATTAGGGCTCGTTCTCATAATAAAAACTTTATGAGAGCAAGTTGTTGATATGGTCTCCGCTCAAAATTTTCAAACAACTACGAGCCCCAAAAGATACATGTACATTAAAAATTTCAGACTGCTACTAGTTTCAGAAGGTATAGAGATATTAAAAACCTCAAAAACCTATGAGCCTTATAAGGTACAAATTAAAAAAGGCTATAGTAAAAAACCGAGGCAATTTTTAAGCAAGAAACCTTCAAACTCAAATTAAAAAACATCAAAAATTATTATCTCAACAAAGTTACAATCAAATTGACTGGCTCGACGAGACAAAAACAAGGACACCAAAATAGTTCAATCCGAGTCAAATCAAGCTTAGATAGATCCATTAAACCAATTTTGGAACCTTTGAGTGGCTAATTGAAGGGCTATACAGATTTCAAATCCGACAAGCTTATAGTCAAACTGAACGTCTAGATGAAACCATTTAACGAGACCAATATCACACAAATCCAACATCGTTATGTCACTTAAATGCCCATAAATTATCAACTTATCGTGGAAATATGTTTGGGTCGTTCGATAGAGTAGTATGCAATCCTTCCTTATTTGAAAGAGAGACACTCCCAGACATTATAAATAAAGATCTACTCCTCGCATGAGAACTGAGATGAATATCTGGTGCTAGAGTTGCATTATGAGAAGAAGTCAAATTCTAGTGTTGTTTTAGAATGAAAATCCGATGAATATTTCTTGCTCCTGCAGTCGCTGATCATCATCAGTTATTGCTCATCGACCGCCCCCTGATCGTTGGCTTCTATGAATCCTATGGTGCAACAACGCTTCTCAAAGATAGTGAAACAACGCATCCTACAAATAGTGTAATGATGCACTCTGAAAACGGTGTAACATGTACATCGAAGATGGTGTAATAACACATCCAAAAAATGGCATAACAACGCACCTCAAATACAGCATAATAATGCACATCAAATATGATGTAATGATACACCCCAAAGATAGAGAATGATGCACCCCGAAGACGGTGTATCAAAGCACTCCAAGTACGATGTAACTCCACTGCAATAACTACACACAACCGTCGTTCTCAAATTATGGTGACGTTTTTCAAACTCCAAGTTATCTGCTCATATGTCTCCATTACGACCTATGGTTTATGTCATTCACTGCAACCGCAAGCCATCACTATGGCCTTGGCGGCCAATTGAAGCTAATTCAACTCACCGCCACAACCAATGTGGCCAACTACGACCTACATGGTTCATAAGTTATGCAGCTTCCAACTCCGGCCTATGTGATAAACAGACATTACTATAACTTCCTGCCACGGCCTACGTGGTACAATACTCTAGCTTCTACAACAAACAAACATTACCAAAGTACACCACTATGGCTTATGTGACGAACTATAACCTAATGTGGTCCATAGCTCATGCAGTTTCTTACTTTGGTCTTTGCGGCCTACCAAAATTGATAAAGCCCCCTGTTATAGCTTATGTGACTGACCACGACTTTTTATGTGCTTAAAATATAACATAAATATGGATGTAATAAATATTTAATAATTGTAAAGTCACACTTATCAACGCAAGTATACGTATCGCTCAAGTAATATAGGACTCTAATGAAATCCTAGATATCGATCCCACGGGGAGTGGTTTAGAATTACGAACTAAGATTTTAGAAAAGCAATACTTTAATCACAACAACGAAGTTCAATTTGTTTATTTGTCACTAATAGACAATTGAAATAAATAGGTAATTTTAATAACTATTAAATAACTAATGATACTAATGAAGGTTTAATTGTGATATTCAATATATAAGAAAGCATTATTTTTCTTGTCAAGAAATTATAGTGAATAGATAAGGTAAATTAGTTCAATTTATATTGTGTCAAATAGGAGCATGCCTATTATTTACCCTTTGGTCCAGACATAAAAAACATTGACTAATCATACGCTTGTTTACTGAATCTGCGGCTAGGCTGGGAGGATACCGGCTCTCACTTCGGAGCTCCCACGTTCCCCTCACCTGAGGGCTAATATCTACACTTCAGCACCCAAACGATAGGATCGAATTTGAGATTTTAGTCTGTCACTCTAAAATCTCCAATTCTACGCCCGATAATATTATTTCCCTATTTATTTGCACCCAACTTCCAAGGGCTTTGACCTCTCTGAATCTTGGATGTAATCTTTACTTTAGTTGTAAAACTCAATATATTTTAACAAATCAATTTGCCAGATTGAAAGTAAATTAAGATTGAAGTGAAAGAATCATCACAATTTCTTAAACATTTTTATGGCTTCACCAATTGAAATCACCATTTCATAAATCTCGAGACAAGGAGAAAGACAGAGAAAACTACTCAGATCTCATGGGGAAAACACAACAAAACTCGAAATTCATATATAAAATCAAAGTTATACAAACTACAACAAGTAAATAACTTATCTCATTTTCTCCCCAAGAACACTCCTCGAAGTTCCTCTGAATCTCTTCCTTTCTTTGCAGCACACAGAATTCTTCTTCGAAGCAGCAAGGAGGAAGAAATCTCTCACTTTCCCTCCACTCTTACAATCTCTCGAAGAATTCCTCACAATATTGGAACTTTTCTTATCTCTAGGAACTCTCTCTAGCACTTCCTTCTTCCCTAGATTCTCTCCCCCCTTTTATTTTCGGCCAAAATAGTCTATTAAAGTTGTGGATGAGCTTTTCCAAGAGTTGCCTAAGCATCCTTCAAAATTTGGCTTTATCCAAAGCTTGAGTAGGCATAACCGCCGAGCTCGGCATCGGCGGCCTCGAGGGCGTCGTCGGCGGACTTCTGAAGAATTTTGTCCTGTAGCCTCAGGAAAAACTCGTCGTTAGCGGGGTCGAGGGCGTTGTTGGCGGCCTAGTTCAAATTTCCACATTTTGGTCGTTTTCACTCCAAATTCGCTTATTTTTACATTTTTTTGCTCAAATGACCCTAATTCATCATTCATGCAACAAAACATCAAAAATACCTTTCTTTAAAATGCAATATCATCAAAAACAGTATAAATTAGAAATGAAAATCTCAACATATTTTCTTTGGGTCAGTGACCAACTACGACCTACTTGGCCCACTACACATACATCTCTCAATTATGGCATATGCGGCCTACTGGCATTACTACATCTCTCTGTTATTACTTATGTGACCATCTACGACCTACTTGATCCACAACTCTTGCAACTCCCAACTCCAGCTTATGCGGCCTACAAACATTACTACAGCCTATTTGGCCAATTATGGCCTACAAGGTCCACAACTCATGTAGCTCCTATCTCAGGGCTATTTTACAAACTACAACCTAGGTGACCAATTACGATCTACCTGGCTTATAGCTCATGCAGCTACCGACTCCAGTTTTTGTGGCCTACGTACATTAGTAAAGCTCCCTGCTTTCGCTAATATGAAAAACTACGTCATATGCTGCTTACAACTCATGCAGCTTCTAACTCCAGTTTGTGCAGCCTACGAAAACTATCGGAGGTCCCTATTACGGTCGCTTTGCCCAACCAACAGTCTTGACGCTACTACCTACAATCACGAATTTTAACTACGACCTCTACGACAAACTGGCGCTACAAACAATGTTTGCAACATTCACAATGAACAACAATATCTATAAAAATCAAATACGACATTCACCACTAGTTACAACTATTATTGTTGGATTACCGCTGCAATTCAACATTGTAATTCAATTTTGTCTAAATCAAAGAGAATTGTGGGCTTATGTACTTACAATTCCTTAGTGGATTACTTCGACTGGAGCAGACCCTGTGGCTGTTTTTCTTTTCCAAGATTTTTTTTAGTTATGGTGTTTCATCCAACTACTATTCTTTTATATATGTGTGCAATATCTCGTACTACCTTGGGACGTTAATTTATTACTCTACCAAAACACAGATATTCTAGCATGCATGAAACTGTATTATTATATTTTAGAAGTGAAATATACATTTTAATGTATATGTTTGTAACACCAAAGTTCAATGTATGTAAATAGAAAGAATTGTGTGCAGCATACGTAAATTTCCTTATTTATAAATGCATTGCACTTTAACAACTGTAATTTCCTTATTTATAATCGAGTTGGAATTAGCTGAAATTTGGCTTATTAAGATAGCTCAAAAGCCATCTAAGGGTTATCTGATAATATATTTAAATTGAATATAACTTAAATCTTATCAAACAGAAAAAAAAAAGGCAATTTTTAAATCTAGAATAAATTTAGTTTCTTCTCAATTTATTCTCAGTTTTATCATATATCCCAAATTTACCTGGCATTGGCAGAATTTAGTAAATTAGATTTAATGAATTCGGATTTACAGAATTTACTAAATTCATTACCAAATAGTCCCTAAACCTAAACCTGTTTGCATTCCTATATATATATATATATATATATATATATATATATATATATATATATAAAATAGTTATTCCATCTTTTAATTAGTATTATAAATGAATCATTCTCCGTTGCGCATCAAACCTTGCCAAGCGCGCACAGCATAAACAGGATTTCTTTGTACCTTTAACTCAGCGTATACCAGATCTCTGCACATTTCTCCTCTATTCTCCATAAATTCTCTAACAACATCAAATGTAATCATCATTTTCGTTGCCTGTATAACTCAAAAAAACAAGAAAAGAAAGAAAGAAATCTAGCAGTCAAACTATAAAATGGCGAGAATATTGTGAAGAAATATCTGCTCTTGGCTTACCCAATCCTAACCTTTCAGAAGCAATGCGAGCCTGCGTTCTTCAAAAGATATCTCGGTGTCCTGTAGCTCTATTTTAGCTGCTGATGCAGCCTCTTGGGGAAACTCAGGTGGGTTAAGCTTCGTGGTCTTCTGTTTCGGTGTAGACGCCGCACTGGGAGATTTGAGAGCAGAGACTGGCGAACAAACCATAGGGATCTTGTTTTCCTCTTCGGCTTTCATTGTCTTTATACGTGGGGTTGTTGACGGAAGGGTGTGTTCCACACTTATGGGCGTAAAGGGCTTCCGCGGGGTCTCAGGCGCATCAGGTACAGAATATTGAAATTCTGGGTCTCCCATGCCTGAAAACAAGGCCGCTTTAAAATAATTAATATATTTTCTAGTATAATGAAAATTATATATATATATATATATGTGTGTGTGTGTGTGTGTGTAAACTCCGCTTTGATAACTTTTATAGTAATATTAATTTTTGTTTTCAAGATTTTGCTAATGTTTGAAGGTATTAAGCAAATTCTAATTAAGAAGTTGCTTGATTCAATGTTATCTTGATAGGAGTGTTATCTGTATGAGCAGTGTTCACTATCACTTCAAATATATAGATAAGTCTTAAAATCGTCTCTTGGTTTTTTATAATGGGCTATTTTAGTCCTAAATTTTATAAAATGTCAATTTAGTTCATAGAGTCTTTTAAGTGTAATACAATTTTAACCTTTATTTAAAAGGTTTAGGGACACATATGACACTTTTATAAATTCAGGGACTAAAATGTAATCATTTAAGCAGTTAAGTGACCATTTTGAGACTTTGCTTTTCAAATATATATATATATATATGTATTTATTTATATGGCTTTTTGGTCGACAAATATGTTAGTAGGTCTTGCGCGTCAAGAAAAAGTATCTTTTTCCGGAACTCAGATGCCATGCGCTGATTGCTAGATTGACGTGTTAATCTCACCTGCCAAAGTGTTGTCATATATTAGTTGTTGATTGACCTACAAGGTGGTTTGCTGACCTTGTCAACCAAAGTGCTAATGGTAATATCCTCCAAGCTACAGGATTGAGCTACCCAATCACCCCACTAAGTTTGGCCAACGACTAATCCTTATGATCAACCAATAGTCGAAGTTTGAAGCATAGTTAAAGAACGAAGATACATTCATATCCATTTATGAGTCATCTAACATCCACATCACAACTTCTTTGTGGAAAAACTTAGTACAGTAAAAAAATGTTTGATATTCATTCTCTTTGTAATCCTATGAACATGGAGGGAGCTATTTAGGGTTTATATAAATGAAGGCACTCCCTCGCCTTCAGAGGAGATTCAGATCCTCTCATTCCATTTCTTTTGTAAACCAAAAGCTATAGCCTGGAGAGCATGCATCCATCATCTTCCACCTCTCCTCTCACATGTCATTCCTGGGATGTGTGATCCCATGAACAATATGAGACCCAATATCCTAAAAAACTTCAACATTCTAAAAGGTTTGATGTGAGTGTTCATATTTGAAGTATGAAAGAGAACAAAAAAAAAACAATGAACTCACCAGAGTTATTAATTTAGCAGATTAATGAGTTAAAAGAGAAGATGAAAATGGAGATACACAAAGCAAGACAAGAAACCTCCAAGTCTCACTCCAAAACCCATGTTCGAATGCACGTAGGATTGTCAGGATCGGTAGTTCACAGACAGGAGCTACCAATGACTAGGCTGAGAAGAGCTCTCTCGTCAACGCTGGAGGAAGAAGAGGAAAAATATGATGAGTTGTATGTTCCCGGAGAAGAACTTCCTAACTCTTCAGCCGAAGAAGTAGATAAATGGAGGCACAAGAAGAAAAGCTGACGCTGTTAGAAAACGCTTTTTCAAGAGAAATGGTGGAGGTTGAAGTGCCAAAGAAATTTAAGATTCCATCTCTGGATTCTTATGAAAGGAAAACTGACTCAAACAATCATGTAGCTTCATTTGACTCAGTTATATGTCTGCTACTTGTAAATGACGCCTTAAAGTAACGTTATTCTTTATGACATTAGAAGAATCAACTCTACGTTGGTTTAACAACTTACCTTCGGTATTCATAACCTCTTTCTATGAGTTTAAAAGAATGTTCATAGCATAGTTTTTTAGCGTCCAGAAGCCACATAAGTACTCTCAGGCTCTTTTGAAGATCAGGCGGGAGCCTTCGGAAAGCCTCATCACCAAATTCCAGCAGGAGATGATTGATAGGAAAGATCTCGAACCCTTCATTGCCTATGCAAGCCTGTGTGAGTTCCAATTCAGATATGTTCTTGGTCTAGAGAAATTGAGGACTCTAGCTGGCTCTTGGAGTTGGCTAACAACAATATATTAGATGAAGAATACAACTCTTTACCAAGTTCATCAAGAACTAAGGAACTAGAAAACAAATTATGAAACATCCTAGAGGCCGCAGTAGGCAATGAGATCAATTCACCCTTAAGGATTCTTGAAAGGCCTATGGAAGACGAATTCACCAACCGGAGCAAGAACTTCCAAACCAAAGACTGATCGGGAGAAGGCAAGAAAGTAGGTTGAAGCCACCTTTGTTTCCTCCATTTGAAGTCACCCCACTTAGAGTAATCATTGGTTAAGATTTTTGAAGCCATTCAAAATAAAGTTTTCTCCAAAAAATCTGCGCCCAAAAAAAATATTATGTTTGCAACAGATATCACAAGCATGACACGGAGGAGAATCCAAAACCTTCGGAATCTGATTGAAGAGATGATCCGAACAGGAAAATTGAAGGAATTCATAGCTTCAGACACAAACAACCTGAGGCAATGCAATGCACGCATCGAAGACACGAGAGCAGTATACATCGTCGACATCGCCTTGCTTAGAATGAGGGGCATCTTCCTGAGCATCGATCTCTACAAGTAGCAAACGATCATACTGGACAAGGAAGAAAAGGATCTATCAAGACACGAAAACGGTAGGTCATCGCCAGATTATCTAGGTCTCTTCTTCCTGTGTCTGCTCCACAAGAACTCCTTCTACTGTCCCATGGGGATCGGTTGGGGGCATCCTCAGGTTAAGTTGTTGATATACAAACAAATTTGTATAGGAGCAAAGCAGAACATTTAAAAGTTATTGATCAAAACATGACATGCCAACTTAATTGGCCTCTACAGAAATAGGAAATCATGTCCTTATCGCAAGAACTAAGTTCTGTAAGTGTTGTGAGGATAGACCCATTTCACTTGCTCAACAAATCAGACATGTGAACAACCATAGCATCCAGATCGACGGTAATTTGTCCCGACGACGGGGGACCCGATACGGCACCATCACCGAGATGTCTCGAGTGACAACTTTTGTGCCGCTCGGAATTGGGTCCAACTCAAGAATATCCTCAAGCCACCATTAATTTTTTTCTTTGGGATTCTCAATTTCTTCATTGGGATATCTTCAATAAAAACAGATGAAAAAGAATGATCCCAACAAAGAGCAAGTGAGGAAAAGGTTCCTCGGAGGTGGGACCGAAGTGATATATCTCATCATATTCATGCAACAATTTTTTAGCCAACAGGGAGTTAAGGATTGAAAAGACTTAATAACTACCAAAAAATACAATAATCTTTAAAAACTCTTGCTATTTTTCCTTGACAGCATAACTACATCTCCAACGGGCACTCGATACTTATATGTGCACTTTATTTCAAATCATGTTACGGTTAGTCTCTGACAAAAAAAGAAGTTACAAGATGTATGACCTAGCAACACTACAGACATAGGGGAGTCTTGAACTTTATTTATCCATCGAAAAATGAAGCATTATGATCACCTAAAAATCGTATTCCATCACATTACACTTCTCCCGGACATGTCTTTGCTCGACTGGTTGGGGTAATTGGCCTCTCAATTTAGGCGCAAAAGATCTCGATATCTCATTTGGCAAAATTAATAAGTTCAAACGACTCCTCTCTACATGAAAGCTGATCAGGACCCCAGGTGAGAATCAGTCTCCACAAACTGGAAAGTTCATTTGACTATTCCTTGTATGCGTATCCAGCCCAAAGGCAAAGGACAGTTCGAATTCAACAGTATGTTTAAGAGACTACTCTATGCAAGAGTAGCTAAAATGCCCCCTGGTGAAAGGAAGTCAAAATTTGAATCAAATTATTTTTGGCACTTCGACACCCTCTAGCTGACCTCTGGCTGAGCTTTTGAGCATAACAAACATAATTTTTTTTCAATGGTCAAAAGGAACTCATAATCTTCATTTGCTTATTCTTCTCATAGTAACTTATCGAAGGCTCAAGAGAATCAAAAAACTAAATTTATACCAATAAATGACATTTGGGGCTGATATATATGTTAGTAGGTTTTACAGGCCTAGAAAGCCTATCTTTTCCAAGACCCAACAACCACTTATTGATTGTTGGATTGAATTATTGATCTCGCCAACCAATGTGTCAATTGTCATAGACAGTTGTCGGTTTTACTTGTCGAAGTGGTTTGTCGACCTTGCTTGCCAAAGTGCTAATGGTCATATCCTCTAAGCTATCGGATACAAATATTGATTAATATTCTTTCTCTTCATAATCCTATGAAGGAGGGGTATGCCATCTTGGGTTATATACTCGCGTGAATTTACGGGACATGGATTCTCTCCTACCAATGCTTTAATAAAACGGAGGCTAGAATTTGAAGAGCATGCATCAATCCTCTTCCACCACTCCCTTCACACGACTTCCCGAGGCTATGTGAGTCTAGAATGATACAATACCTACCGTCCAAAAAGTATTCAATAATATGCAATATTAGGATAATCAAGATTCGTTATTTACAAAACTAACACCCTCTTTCATCGCTTTGTCAACTTATTGCCCAAATATCAAAATTCATAATAAACTCAAACCCAATGTTTTTATCATGACACACATAAATCCACCTATTCGATAGTTTAAAAAAATGGCATGGGTGCTTGTAAATAACAGTGTCAAGTGCTATGCATGTAATCATCCCTATGTTTTATTGTCATTTCCTTACCATTAGTCACTTTTTTGTCATTTCTTTTACCCATAGGTTGGAGCAATTTATATATGCCAATAACAATAACGCGATATCTAGCAAATATAAGGGGACCAAATAGATAGGTATTTTAGCCCAACCTCCAAAAATAGAATTCTGCTTCTTTGCCGAGGAAGGGGACTTGAATGAAGGATGCGAATCCAATCTTGGAGACTGCAATGTGGCCCCACCGATCGATAGCCTTTTAGTAGGTCCTCCAGTTCCAGTTCCAGTTACAGTTCCAGTCAACTTCTTTGCAGAATGAGACTTGGAGAGATTTGGTTTTGATCCAAACATGACTTCTTGCTCGGCCAAAAGCTGACCTTGAAGCCTTCTCTGATCCTGAAACGAACAATTTATTTTGAAGACTATTCAAGATATCTGCTAATTTGATACAATATAGAGGTGTTATCCTACCCTCAGTCTCTTTCTTTCATGCTCTTTCTCTTGCCTCAGGATGTTGTATTCTTCCAGCATGGACAGAAGGCTGGACTGCAATATTTTGATTTTGCTCCCGAGTTTAAAGGAACAGAAAATCTTCTTACAAAAATATGGAAATCATGCGTAGAAATAGAATAGTCTTAGACAGAAGAGTACACACGCCATCATAGATGAATTCAGTCCCTCTCTCGTTCTCCCATGACATGATTTTGTTTGTCAAGGCCTCCACAATCCCTGCTCAAGATGCAACAGAAAATAATCATTAAAGGGTGAGAAAAGACAAGTGAAATTGACTTAGAATCATCCTGGGAATATGGATAGAGGTGTAAATGAGTTGAGTCAAGCTCAAGCCACCATCAAATAGAGCTGGTGGCTAGAGCATGAGCTGAAACTTGATTAATTAATCGAGCTCGAGTTCGAGCTTAATTTTACGAATTTGAGCTAACTCATAAGCATTTAGGAGAAATTTAATGGAAAATCACTTGATATTGAATATAAACTATCATTTCTTAAACAAATTTTATAATCTAAAGATAAATTCTTAAATTTCAATATCTTTTGAATATGTTTTATATTAATTATTTTTTAGGGGCACTTACATAGCATACAATTCTAATATATTTACATGTCACATCTAGGCATTCATGTTTACCCCCCCAACACTCAATTTTTAATATCACATAAAAAATGGTACTAATACCACTTTTTAGAAGTAAGAAAACATATTTTCATTCAAAGGTTAAAATACCAAAATTGTTATTTATTGAAATATGAAATTTCATATGTAAGAAAAGTAAATACAAAATAATTGAGTGCTAGGTTTTTAAATTTCTCTATTTTTAAATGCAACAGGCTCATGAGTTAATGAGTCAAGTTGAGGCCGACTTGTGCTTAGCTTCTTAGCTCATCATGCTAAGTTGACAAGCACTTATCGAACTGAGCCCAAGCCAGCTCAAGAGTGGGCTTGGCTCAATTACACCCTTATTTCGAATAGTAAACCTGGAATTTTGCTGACAGCAACACGGGCTTTCTCGGCGCGCTTGAGCATAAGGTGAGTTCCTCTTCCAGCGTTATAACGATTTTCATCCTGGTGAAGTCTAAATCAATTAGTATGTTGTGTCCAGAAGCAAGAAATCTATGATCTGAGTGGAAGAGACAGAGAACCCTGTTATACTCTTCCAGCCAGGACTCTTCCTCACACGCAGCAAGCCATTTCTCGACTCTCTCAAGAATCTCTTTCCTGCTGAAGGCTTCCTCTTTCACAATTGAAATTTGAGCCTCGATCTGTTCCAGAACCAGAGAGGGATCAAGAGATTCTGCAACAGGAGGGCTCAGTGGAAAGAAAGTCAAATATCTGATGAGTAAAGTAGATATTTTTTTAGTTGAAATTAAAATATGTGTACCATTCTCAATAGCCTTGATTCCAGCTTCTGCAAAACTATCAGTTTCTGCGACAAGATGGGTGCGTCGGCATAGCTCATCCAACTCAATCTTCTTTTTCAAAATCAAGTGCTTCATCTTACTCGCTTTGAGCTTTTCAAGCCTTGCTACTTCGGCTTCCACCTGCCAAAAAAAAAAAAAAGGATTCTTTAACTCATTTCATAAAGCCCAAGCATAGTTACAGAAATGAAATTTAGACAATGAGCATTTTCAATTAAGGACTCACATGATTGATGAATTTCAATGAAAGGGAGTTGGGTTCTGTTATTTCATGCTCTGAAGCAGCTATATTACATGTTAGCTCCTGGAACTGCTGCTGCTCTTCAATTGGAGTGTCCATCAAATACCACATCTCCACCATTGCAGTTGCAAGATCTTGAAGCTGCCATATTTCTGACTTTAAGCAAGTAAAGAAAAGAAATAACTATAAAAATTGTAAAAAAGATAAATTACCTTGCGCATTCTCTGTAATTTCACCTCCCGCAGTCTCTGAATAGTTTGTGTGAGCCTCTCAATTGTATCGCTGCTGACATTTTTTGATTCATCAGGTCCATCTAAACTAGGATGGACTGCACTAGTTGTCTGCTCGAAATCTATATCCAGCACTGAACATAAAGATTTCAGATTGTTCAAGTGGTCGAGCACCTTCCTTAAGCGATCATTCTGTGTAAAAATGGTGGAAAATAATATACAAAAAATATAACAAGAACTAGTTACTAATGTCTGAAATGCAAAAATTGTTACCTTTTCTTTACGGAGCATTTCTAACCGTCTATGAAGACCTTCTAGCTTTCTCATGGAGAGATCAGATTCATCCACAATTATCTCAATGCCATGTTGAGGACTAATTTTAGTTGAAACGCGCAGTATTTGCTCCCTTAGTTCAAGAAACTGACTCAATCTTTCATCCCTTCTTTCTCGCAAATCTTCTAATTGCTGAGTGATGACCTTAAGGTCTTCTTTCATGCTTCTGCCATTCTGGCGGCAATTTCATCGTAAGAAATATCAAGATCATACAAGTTTTAGGAAGTTTTACTTGCATACCACTAATTCTTATTTATTTAAATAAATAACCATTAATTACCTAAACTTCAATTTTTACATATATATGTCAACTTATCTATGTATGAAATAGTGGTACTTTTGATATGATATGAAAATTTGGGTGTTATAAATGTAAAAAATAAAGTTTAGGTGTTTTATATGTAAATACTGTTGGAATGGAGAAGCTTTTAGGATATGATAAAGGCTAAAAATTTATGGAAGAAGATTCACTTTTTTTATCAACTTTAATTGATTTGATACAAACTCAAAAGCTCCACTCCTATTTATACTAGTGGCACCTCCTAAATTAATGGCTAGGTTTGTGTCACTACAATTCCAATTTAATGGTTATAAATAATTTCTTATCTACCACACAATAATTCCACACCTACCACATAATAATTTCACACCTACCACATAATAATTTCATACCTACCACATATTCTAGAATAAAATTCTAAATGAGACATGTTTCTAGAAATTAGGCTTTATTTAAATAACTAAAATTAAGTTTTTATTTCAACACCCCCTCTTAAACTTGATTTTGTGACTCCAAGTAAACTTCTCATTTTAAAAAAGTTTTCACTCTTGAGCGGCTTGGTAAAGATATCTGCAACTTGATCTTGAGACTTCACGTACTGCAATTGTATCTCTTTACTTTTGATGCATTCTCTGATCTAGTGATATCACACATCAATGTGTTTGCTTCTATCGTGAAAAACTGAATTCTTTGTTAGTACTATTACAGATTTGTTATCAATACAAATCTTGATCGCCTTTTTGGGTAAACTTAACTCCTTTAATAGGTTTCGAAGTCAATTTGCATAACAAACACATGAGGTTGCAGCCACGCACTCTACTTCACAAGTAGAAAGAGTGACAATCGGTTGTTTCTTGGACATCCAAGTGATAACAGTGTCTCTTATGAAGAACACGAACCCTGTAGTGCTCTTTCTATCATCCCTGTCTCCAGCCCAATCACTTTCGCTATATCCTACAAGCTTGAAATTGTTGGATGATGAGTAAAGTAAACCAAAATCAATTGTACCTTTAATATAGTGCATAATTCTTTTAGTGGTCTTCAGGTGGGTAGCAGTCGGAATCTCTATGTAACGACTGACAAATCCAACAGCATAAAGAATATCAGGCCTTATGCATGTCAAGTAGCGCAAACTTCCAACTAAATTTTTTAAAATCATTGGATCAATTTTTTTCACTCATCATACTTTGATAGTTTGACTCCACATTCTACAGGTTTTATAGGTCGTCTATTATCCATCTTGAATTTCTTCAATATCTCACGTGCATAACCTTCTTGAGATATGAAAATCTCATCTTCTATTTGTTTGACTTCAATGCCAAGGTAGTATGTCATGAGTTCAATATCTGTCATTTCAAACTCCTTTGTCATCGCTTCTTTGAACTTTTCAAACATGCTTGGATTGTTTTCGGTGAAAATCAAGTCATCAACATACAAACAAACAATCAAGACATTTTCATCCTCATTCTTAATGTAAAGAACATGCTCATAAGGACACTTCATGAAGCATTTCTCTTGCAGATACTTGTCTATTCGGCTATTCCATGCTCTTGGTGCTTGCTTCAGCCCGTAGAGAGCCTTTTTTAGCTTTAGGACCTTGTCTTCTTGCCCTTTGACTTCATATCCTGGTGGCTGCTGAATGTAGACTTTTTCTTCAAGTTTTCCATTCAAGAAGACTGATTTTACATCCATTTGATGTATTCTCCACTTATTTTGAGCTGCCAAGAAAAAGATTAGCTAATAGTTTCTAATGGAGCAACAGGGGCAAATACCTCATCATAGTCGATGTCTGCTCTTTGACTGTAGCCTTTTGCCACCAATCTTGCATTGTATCTTTCAATTTCTCCTTTGGAATTCATTTTGGCTTTGTACACCCACTTCAAATTAATTGTCTTATGCCCTTTAGGAAGTGAAACTAGCTCCCATGTGTCGTTCTTCTCGATTGGCTTAATTTCATCATCTATTCTATCTTTCCACTTCTTGTTTTGTATGACTTCTTGGAAATTCATGGGTTCACAGTCGTCAAAGAAACAAAAAAGAGTAAGATTATCTTGATTCATAGTTACCTCATAAAGATCTTGTAATCTTCTGAAGCGCGGTACTCTTTCACTTGAATTTTCTCTTAAAGTTGATGACGATGAGTCAATTTAAGTACTTGTAGCCAATGTTGTTTGTGGATTAGTAGGCTCTTCTCTTGCTTGTTCGATCTTTGGCTGCTCTACGTCTTCTTCTTGAAAGTATGGGAAAAAGTTGTAGTCCTCATCATGTAGTCCCCAGTCTCATTCTCCTTCTTCATCGAATATGACATATTTACTGATGGTTGTCTTCCCTGTATTTGTATTGTATAGCTTGTAGCATTTTGAGTTGTTGTCGTAACCAATGAAAATGAACTTCTCGCTCTTGTCATCCAGCTTACTTCTTTTCTC
>NEWO01000044.1:1981617-2031328 GCA_003013225.1 Phalaenopsis aphrodite | reverse complement strand
TAAAACAAAAACAAAACATACTAAAAACAATAAAAATAAAAATAAAAATAAGAAAGTGATCACAAAATGTCCCTAAGGTTTAATTGGGAATTTTATATACATACCACACAATTCATATGCATTTACATGTCTGATAGTTAAAGTTTCATATATATACATTTATAACATTTTGATGTCATAAACATAATGTCTTTTTTGCTTTTACTAAGTTGGCAATAATGTCATTTCTTAACTGGAGATAGAGACTTGAGTGGCATGCTTGTAAACATGAATCTTTAGATACCAAGGATTTCTTTGGGGCCGTTGCAACTATTTGAAAAATTAGCTGTGAAACACTGTAAAAGAAATTCCAATTCAAAAAACTGCAATTTCTATTATAAATTTTCTTTTCAAAATATTAAATCATAATTTTCTAGCAGTCACTACATTTAGCCAGGTGATATCACAATATCACAATTTTTTGAAAAAAACAGGTTAATTACAATTAACACAAAAAAATTGTGATACAACACAACACTGTCGCCACATTGTTGCCCTAAACTCACCCTAAGTATGTAAACATATAAACATGGCGTGTTCATTTTAAATTTTAGGGGAGATTTTAGGGCACTAGTAAGTTATGTACAATTAGAGCTAAAGAATTAATTACTCATCTCATATTCTGCTTATTACTGTGGCATAAATATTTACATTTTTCACATAAATTTTCATATTTGAATATATAATATTTAAATCATTAATGTCACTTCTAAAATATCACCTTCATGCATAAATTTACGACACCAAAAAAGTATAAAGTAAATATAAAATATTTGTATTATGACTATATAAATACATAAATAATTAGAGCTTTACCTCTCTATGATTTCTTTTGTACATGGAAGTCAATAGGCAAAATGATAGTGACGGTTCGCCCAGTCTTTCTTGACTAGGCATGCTCAACGCAATGAAATTCTTTATTCCGCTTCTATATTGTTATGCTGAAATTTTTCTTTTTGTTTTATTAGTGAAATTTTGGGTAGAGCCCTCACTTATTCCAAAAACGATATGTATAAAATTGTCCTCGGTTACAATTAGTATTATATATATTACCCAAGTCCTATGTATTTACTTATCAAACACCTAAGCTTTGTTTTTTACAATTCAACCACCCGAATTTTTCGCATTACATTAAAATTATTAGTTTTTTTTTTAAAAAAAAAATTTAAGAACTGAAATACATCTTTTCATCAATATTTAAGATGGTATCTGCTGCGTGCTAGAAATTTCACGGCGTTAGAGTCATGGATTATCGTCTTAGCATTGCACGATGATTCAACGCACGCTCAAATGAAAGAAAAACACGTGATGACAATAACAGTTTTTACGTGGAAAACCAGTAAAGGAAAAAATCATAGGATCTGACTAAGTTATAAAAACTCATTATATGTTAAAGATTACAGATGTCCCCCTTGTCCCACAAACGGTAAAGGGTTACAAGATTTTCATATTACAACGTCTCCTGAGGGTGTTCTATCAACGGTGCTCTGCAGTGATTGGCGATGGTCGACGCCTGTCGATGACGGTCGGCGGTGATCGGCGGAGGTCAGCAGTAGTCGGCGGTGGTCATTGACAGTTGGTGGTGGTCGACGACGATCGACAATGATAGGGATGAAGTTGGACTTGAGCTCCTTCTCAAACCCTCAAATTCTCTCCAAAGCATCCCGTCTCATGTGAGGGGTATGACTCTATTTATAATGTTATAGGTGAAATTATTGCAGGAATATGAATCATTTTGAACAGACGGCCCGGAGAACTTCCATCGATCGAATGACTTTTGATGGACATTTGAGTGTCTTAATAATGTTGGAATTGAGCAATCCTGAGATCGTTGGATTCATCTTATCGAGACGTTTGATTCGACCATGAACTCGCTAGATTCGACATCTTTTTTACCTTCCAACTGCTTCTGAAAATCCTTTAAAAGTGGTTTAATGATTTGATCCGTGCTTGTTTTGCTCAGATTAGACTAGTTCTTATATCATTGGGTTTGTCTCATCGAGCCGGTCAGTTTGGCCATAAGTTTACTGAAATCGAAGCTCTGGATAACTCTTAATTGAATTTTGAATGTTTATTGTTCAAAAGACTATCTCAAAATTTGTGTCACACCTAGAGATTCGTGATTGATGATAAAAATTTATTGGTGGCGTATCAGTATTTATGTAAGAGTTGAAGCTTAGGTTTTAAATATGCAAATATACATAGAAATTAAGTGGTGCGTATGTATGTCTTCTCTAAAATAAAAATACAATAAATCAAAATGACAAAAAATAAACGAAGGTACAATGACCGTGGGCCGGCCATATTAGCACAAAAATGAATGAGATAAGGCTACTACTGTGAAAAAGCTTGTACAAGCCAAAAACCTTTTTACGAATCCGATCCCAACAGTTCAAAAAAAAATTGGGGCAATCATATACATGGCACACAATTTTTATTTATTTACAAATCACTACCATAGTTTTCAATTTACACAAACAACACTCAAATCTTTAATATCACTAAAAAATAGCCCTACTATCACTTTAAAAATGTGAAATACTCGGCTTTCTTTTGCATAAATTTATAACACCAAATATCATGTATGTAAAGATAAAAATTTAGATGCAAGATATGCAAAAAAATTAAGTGTGCTACAACCCCACATAAACATATGAATTTGTCAAATTTATTTCAGCTTTTCCAATCAAGTTTCTAATAAAGTAAGAATATCTTTTTTAAAAGCTAAATATGCAGATCAGAACCATGCGAGCGCATCCCAAGCATAAAGAAGATGCACACACATGCACATACACACAAAAAAGTATTACGTCTTGAGTTCGGACGTAAAATTACGTCCGCCCAACGGAGACTATCCACTGAAAGAAGAAAAAAAGAAACCCACATATGTATGTATGGATTTATGTATGCATGCATGCATATATATATATATATATATATATACAGAGAGAGAGAGAGATGGGCTGGGTGTTTGCGGGGGGTAGATAACATGTATAAATTTATCTTTATGTTTTGGTTCATAACATAAAATTTTAAGAAGATTACACATATCACTGGATTCCAATGTATATCCGTATCTAACATCTAAAAATTAAAATAATAATATTTTTTGTGTGATGAAAATCAAAATGGTAATAAATACAACAGAGAATATGAGTGTTACATATATATAAATTCACAAGAATTCGGTGGTATGTACGTAACCAAGTTGCCCAAAATTTAATGCTCTCTCTCTCTCTCTCTCTCTCTCTCTCAGATTAACAAAAAAATTTTACAGTTCCTCATGCTTACAGCAGAATCAGACTCATTCTCAGTGTTATACATTTATAACCACTTCGAAAAGTCAGATTCAAAATGAAGCATTTGGAACGATAGAAACAATCCTAAACTCCTGTGGCTGCTGCTAATGAAATATAAATAATCTGTTCAAAATATCACAAAAAGCTCCAAGCACAGAAAAGCTAAAAGCATTTAAAAAAAAAACTATAAGGAATATAATAAATAAACTGCTTTTATATAAAGAGAAAGCAATTAACTTTAAAAACCTAAGCAAGAATGCCTAATTTGATAACAAATCTTTCATCTCTTTTACAGAAATTCATCCAACTTTTTGGATTTCTGAGTGGGCTTTTGAGGCCTGAAGTCTTCCAGTCGAAGATTTGACCCTCTCCGGATTTCATTTAGAACTGACTCACCTTTGTCTGCCTTAATGAACTCTAAGATGCCCAAAAGGATCTCTGAAGCGAGCCCAAACTCTACCAGGCCTCCTGGCTCTTCGCCACCTTCACGAATCAGTCCTCCAATCTCTTTTAGAGAAACCACATTTTCCACTATGATTTTACCGAAAATTTGGCCCAGAAATTCTGCAGCTTTAGGAGCATCGTTCATGGCATCCTCCAGTGAAGAGAGAACAGATTCAAACCTGTCCACAAAAATAAGATAAAACTTCGGGCTTGCTTGGGTGACTTTAAAAACAACTAAATATTTTAGAGTAATACCAAACATATTTTATTTGAAGAAAAAATAAAAACCAAACAAAATAAAAATAAAAACAAATCCCAACCAGTCCCTTGATGAATCTGAAGAAATAAACAAAAGTAACCATTTCTCCAGCAAATTAGAAATTTGCATTCATACCCGGAGATCAGTTGAGTTCGACTAATTAAGGTATAATGAGACTTGTTTAGGCTGACAAGAAGCTCGGCCAATAGATTTCTCTCCAAAATTTTCCTTTCGAAGGAGTCTGTCACCCACACAGACACCATGGAAGGATAGAAATGTGGTGCGTTTAGATCTTTGATGCATGCAACAACCTCCCCCTCATCCTTGGCGCTGAAATAGAAAAAAAAAAAGTTCAATCAACAATAAGTTAATACTCACCTAATGCAAATCTAACAGTCCTGTTCATTGAAAACACAAATAATGTGTGATGATAATACTATAAGTTAGATTTACATGTATGTCGCTCAAATTCTATGTATTTACATATTGAACACCTAAACTTCAATTTTTAACTACACAACACCTTATCTATGCATGAAAAGATGTATTTCACTTTTTAAAAGTTAAAACAATATTGTTTTTTTATGTGAAATAAAATAGTTTGTAAATTTAAAAAGCAAATTTTAGGTGCAAGATATGTGAATACATAGGAATTGAGTGTAAATGCCCCATATATTAACTATCTTGATGCGGTGGTTTTTGCTTCTCAGTTACTTGTTGGATATAGCAAGACTATACTGATCATTCCGACAAGAACAGGATGTGTTCTCTAGTGTTTTCGTTACTGCAACAAATCATTTCGATGACAACCCTTGGATTCCTTAGTAATGGGATCTTCACGTTTACACTCATCCATAATATCAAGCAAATAAATGTTTAGTATAATTACATTGTTTCTTAATTTTTATTATGAAGTTTCAATTTCAGCAAATTGAAATATGCCCAATATGAATGGCATCCACAAGGATTTCAAAAAATCACCTGGGTGTTAGTTTTGCAAATAGCAATATTTCGAGTGACATGGACGTAATTATCCCTATATTTTATCATGTAGCCCACTATCATAACTAATGATGTGGATTCATGATCACATGAAAAGCCTATTTTTAGGGAAGAAAAAATGGATGGGACTTCAGCAAGGAACAGGATTACAGCAGTAGATTTCCTCTAGCAAATTCCAAATACAACTGATCTAAGAATCTCAAATGTTTATAAATCGAAAACTCTGAGATATATAACAAATAGTTTTTGATTCAATAAAATTTCTGATTCCAACTTTTGATCATATGTGATGTTTGATTTTATAATTCCTTCAAGTGCAACTGCCTAATTCCATGTGAAATCATCTCTATGTATTTGTATGACACTTAAATTATCTTCAATTCGGCAAGATTTCTTTTTAATCTAATTTCATCTAATTAACTTCTTATTGTTTCATTAGAATTATTGATTTTGTTGAAACTTAATGCAATTAGATTTTTAATCCTGGTAAAAAACTTCAACTATTTTGTTGATTTTTCATGATTCAAATTTTTCATTAGTTTCTTTATATTAAATTAATCGTTTGCATTCTCATTGGTGTTCAGATTCCTATATATTTCAGTTCTCACCGAAACAAATGAGTTATTGTGTATTAAGTAGCAATGGATTTGTAAAACTTAGTTTCTTTTGTTTGGATTTACATCCAAAGTTGGTTATTTCCAATTCCCTAATTTAGTAAAGATGCAATTCTCTCTTTTGAAATTCACTCTTGTTTATACTTATTGACAACACTGCTAACTACACATCCTCTATTTTCCCTTTCGAAGTTGTCGATTTGTTAAAGTTCAATGTATGTGTATAAGAGAGGGGGAGAGAGAGAGAGAGGGAGATATACACACACAACATATATATTTGTAATTTATACAAGACTTTCAACTAGGCTTCAAGTTCGACTCCATAAATAAACAAGTCAAAATATATACCATAAAAGTTGGCTCATTTGCTTAACGAGTTGAGCTGAATTAAGAGTTGACCTCATTCAAACTCAACTCAATTACACGAATAACTGTTACGTTTAGTGGCCTAAATTTCACACGAGTCTCTAGTATTGCTTGGTGCATATATTCTTTTAGTTAGATGGTTGGGATCACAGCAAGTATTGTTGCTAGACTTTAGTCTTCCTAAAGGAGTTTTTCGTGCTTCCGTTATATGTATTTTCCTTCTGTGTGTACTGTAGCAACACTCGAGCCTTTCCTAATGTGTGTTGTTCTCTTCCTCCATATTGCATGTCTTCCTAAAATTATGCATTTGAAATTGTTTCCTCACTTGGCATTGCATTGTAAGTATATGTTCAATTGCAACAACTTCCTTCTTTAAAAGGTTGAAAGCTTGCTAATTGAGGTTTCTTTCTTTCTCGACATGGTATTGTAAGCTAGATAAGCAATAATGTGCAGTCAAATCTAATTTTACTTAAAAAACTATACTTCTTGAATGCTCTTGCAATGATGTATTGAATGTATAAGAAATATAATTGAAACATGAGTTCATGTTTATTGTGTTGAATCAAAATCAGCACTTACATTAGAATATGGATATCAACCAAGAATTGGAATTAAAATTGAAATTAAAGAATGAGAGTGAAATCATATAGGAATCACAATTTGAGCCAAAATTAAGACTGAAAAAAAAAAAAAAAGGTTGAACATCCAAGCTAAATTCAGTCAAATCCTGGAAAACAAAATTTATGAATAAAACCTGAAATTCAATCTTGAAATTGAATTCAAGTGTGACTAATAATTTTGAATCTAAATTTGAAATAAACATTAAATTTGATTTTGAAATTGAAAAAAAGATCATAATGAATCTAAATAGAATCTTAGCTGTGAATTTAAAATTCTAATGTAAGCTGAATTTATTTTTGAAACTGAACCAAAATTACAAATCAAATATGAATTTAATCAAGAATATGAAAGCGAACAAAACAACTCAATTGAACAAGCTGATTTAATTCCTAATGAAATTTCTAATGGAAAATATTTCTACCAATAAAATTGAAACTGATTTTTTTTTCTTTTTTTATCACTTCCTTAATTTCCAAACTCAAAAAGAGGGAAAAATTTTTTGTCCGGCGTCCGGACGTAGCTCTACGTCTAGAGTCCTATCAAAATTGTCATGTGTTATTGCGCTCCCACTGAATTAAAAACGTAAAAACGGTTGATTTTAAGCGTGAACCGGACCGAATCAGGGTTATTGGGGTTATTACAGCGTTATTAGAGTGATTGTGTGGGGGGTTATTGGGGGCTTTTTTTCAAATGTTATTGTGTGTGTGTGTGGGTGGGGGGGGGGGTGGGGTGAGGTTGGAGTGTGAGGGGGTTATTGGAGAGGTTCGGTGGGGGTTAGTGGAGGTTATTTGGGGGTTATTAAGGTTTATTCTGACTTTATTGAAGTGGTTCTGCGGGGGTTATTGCGATGGTTTTGCGAGGATTATTAGGGGGTTATTGAGGGGTAATTTGAGGCATATTGCGGTGGTTCTGCCGGGGTTATTAGAGCGGGTTATTGGGGCATTATTGAAGGTTATTGTGTGGGTTATAGTGGTGATTCTGTCGGGGGTTATGGGGGTGTTATTTTGTGTTTATTCAAGGGTTAGTGGAGAAGTATTTAAGTTGTTCTGCGGGGCTTGTTGGACTGGTTCTCGTGGGGTTGGAAGGTTATTGGGAAGTTTTTTTTTATTAAAATTTTAACATTTGAAAAGCCTGTCCTGCCTATCATAACAACTTAAAAGTCGTCGTTTCGATTCTCAAACATTCATTTTTGAAAGAAAGGGCTAGGGTTTCGCATTGGCTGGTGAGCTAGGGTTTTCTTATTCGTCCTTCATTTTCTGATAGGGCTTTGCATTGTGTCCTTTGAAGCAAGATTAAAATGGAAGACACGAATGTGCGGATGAGGCGAGGTTGGAAAAGCAAAAGAAAGTAGCGAAGAAAGATCGTGAGAAGGAGAATGGATCGGAAGCCAGCAAAACGTATCAAGGTAACTTTGTTTGTTGTTTCTTAGTCCTCAATAAAATCTCTATAACATCATACAATGACTAAAATAATATACTAAAATAACCCCCATAGTTTTAGTTATTGAGGGGATATTGGGTTTTTTTTGTCAAAATAACTCCAAAAATAACTCCAAAATAAGCCCCAAAATTATGGTGTTATTTTTAGGGTTTATGGGGGTGTTGTTCCATTGTTTTATATGTGTTATTTCTTTTTCTATTGTGTTCTTTTGGCATTAATATGGTGTTATTATGATTCTGGTGATAATATGATGTTATTATGTCTTTATAATGTTAATATGGTGTCATTATGCTTCTAATACGTTTCAATTCATTTAGGTTTTTGAACCAAAGGGCCATGAATTATAGATGTCATCCATCAACAGTTAGAGATGTTCTTGATAAGGTTCGGTCTACCATTTCTGAGGAGACAAGGAATAATTTGAAAGCGATGACTATGGTTCAATTTTTTGAATTCCCTCTGTACCCTCAAGATCATATCCAAACCATGCACATATTGAAATGTTGAGATATTGATTGAATGATTTTCAATATGTGCGGGAAAAAGTTAAGATTTGATCCAGATCAAGTTGTCATGCTCAACAGCTAAATGTTCCCTCTTGTGTCGTGGATGTTGGACAAATAAAAAATGACCTATTGAATGTTACACTATGGGAGACTTCTATTCCATTTGATAATCTATTTCTAAAGTTTTTGTTGTTAAATTTATTTTTTCCTTCAAGCAAATTTAGTGTGGCCAAATGCCTTTACTCGATCTGTGAGAATGTCCATAATTATTTTTTCATTTAATTGGTCTGCTACGATATGTGAATTCCTCATTGAGCAAGTCAATGTCTGCTTCATTAAAATAAAGAGAGACCAACCATTGGATACATAAATGGTTTTTTGCTTCTAACGGTTAGTGTCCTGTATTTCCATCTAAAAAGTTTCCTAATGTGTTTTGGTCATATCAAATAGTGATTTATCTATGTTTTACACAGCTCTAGTTTTATGAGCACACATTTTTGGTCGTCCCCATTGCTCCTGATGCCAGACCTCGCATGGTGAGGTGGCCTATAAGTCTGAGCCAGAAACCATCACATATTCATACAGCCTTTAAGAGACTAAACCCTGCACAGGTGAGTCATTTATCTCATAATCACTTAAGATGTTATTTTGGTTTATGATACTGTCTTGTAAGTATTATTTTGGTTTATGTTGACATTGTTTCTCTGAAATGCTTTGCCGATTTTTGAGTTTTTTGTGGATTTAACAGAGGATGAGCCCATATACTGGCCCTTCCAGTTGAAGGAACATCGAGTCATATGATCAGAATCCCACTACAGGAAGTTCACTTCATAACACATTCATCCAATTTTTTTTATGTTAATCATGTTGTTTCATATCACATCAGCCCTCAACGAACACATATACATACAGGCAATAATATTGAATTAGAAGAAATATACCATATACTTAGAGATCAATAGAGCTTTTTTTTTACTTTCAAGAATATGTAAACACCCGTTTTACTAGTTGAGATAGCAAAATGTCAGAGTTACATTTTCAAGCGAATAGATTAGAGGAGAGAGAAAAAAATAAAACTGAAGATATTTGCAATAAAAGGGTACATGAATCCTCAATTGGCGGTTTGATCTAAAGGGTTAAGGACAGAACAAATAGAAAAAAGAGGAAATTAAATACCACATGTACAACACTACCACAGACGAAAAGAAAACCAATAAAGAAAGTGGATAAGCTTTCCAAATGTTCATTAGATGTTTTATTTGCACAGATTGAAAAATCGGAAAAAATAATAGATGAGTCTGTTTTACAAGAACCAATAATAACAGACTCATTACAACCAATTACAGAACAGCTCATTACAAACCCTGAAGATGTAAATAAAGAGGATGAGAAAAAAAAAACAGTACATTACAGAAACCCAAGATGTAAAAAGAGAGGAAGATGAGCAAGACCAAGTTAGGGCAGGAGCTCAAGATGTACATATAAAGGAAGAGCAAAAACAACTCATTCCATAACATCAAGATACAAAATAAAAAACATGAGCATGACTCAGTCCCAGAAGATGTTGATGAATATCCTACACCATATGTTATCCCAGCTCACCCATCCCTGATAAGGAATGCAATAAAACCTACTCTTGATTAGTTTCCTGTACCATATGTTGTCATTATATATGAAGAGTTATTGGTTTTGTAGGTGCGTCCGCATTATTAGTGATCGATTTTGCTGCTAGAGATCAAGTTCCACCTCACATGCTGGAAGTAATCGATCAATGTTGCAGTATATACATTGTCATGTGAGTAAACTACGATGTTTTTTTTTTCTTGCATTACTTTGGTATACAATTCTATCAAAAATTATATGTTTGAAATGCAGAGATAATCTTATAATAAGAGAGGGACATGTTGGAATAAGTCGAGGTTGCATTGAAAATATATTGAATAATGGTCAGTTAGCAAATGAGCATGTAGATTGCTTTGCAATAATAATGGAAATAATAGACTCAAATGACCCCAATTATTTAGATCGTACGTATACGTGTCTCCACTTTATTGGATAAATATTGCAATTCAAGTTATTTGCAGACCTAGTATAAAAGTTTAGGAACCATAATGTTTTCTTTATGCAGATGTACAGAAATAAAAACTCTAAAGCGTTTGTTCAGCACATAACGAATGATACAATTAAAAATATTGAGTTTATTTTGATACCGCTAATTAATAATCGACATTGGACACTAATGGTTGAAGAATTGAAGAACTGCAAATGGATATTGTATGACTCATTACCTAACAGAATGCATATATCAATCACCATGCTGGAAGTAATCAATCAATGTTGGGTTTTGTAGGTGCGTCCGCATTATTAGTGATCGATTTTTCTGCTAGAGATCAAATTTCACCTCACATTCTGGAAGTAATCGATCAATGTTGTAGTATATACATTGTCATGTGAGTAAACTACGATGTTTTTTTTTCTGCATTACTTTGGTATACAATTCCGTTGCCGGTCCCAAGCCCGGATGCGAAAAGTGGAGGGTTGCGTTAGGTAGTCGACAGCCAGCGTAAAACTTGTCGAAAAAATCATGACATGAATCCTTTTGATCATTGTGTAAGTGCTAGGGCGTCCCCTGGAAGCGACGCGCTGTATAGCCTGAATACAGTGAAAAGTGTGCAAGGGCCGCTATACCGGCGCCCGGGTGTAGTGTTAAANATATTCGTGATAGGGTTGGTGTAGCTCCTGTGACAGACAAAATTAGAGAAAGTCGTCTTAGATGGTTTGGTCATATTAAACGTCGACCATTAGATGATCCGATTAGGAGAGTAGATGTTTTAGATTCGACTTGTGTTAAGAAAGGCAGAGGTAGACCTAGGAAGACTTGGGCTTATTGTATTAAAAATGATCTTAATTTATTAGAACTAAATGAAAATATGACACTAAATAGGACGCAATGGAGAAAAAGGATTCATGTGGCCGACCCCACGTAGTGGGATTAAGGCTTTGTTGTTGTTGTTGTTGTTGTTGTTGTACTTTGGTATACAATTCTATCAAAAATTATATGTTTGAAATGCAGGGATAATCTTATAATAAGAGAGGGACATGTTGGAATAAGTCGAGGTTGCATTGAGAATATATTGAATAATGGTCAGTTAGTAAATGAGCATGTAGATTGCTTTGCAATAATAATGGAAATAATAGGCTCAAATCACCCCAATTATTTAGATCGTACGTATACGTGTCTCCACTTTATTGGATAAATATTGCAATTCAAGTGATTTGCAGTGCATTTAAACACATCCACCTAGTATAAAAGTTTAAAAACCATAATGTTTTCTTTACGCAGATGTACAGAAATAGAAACTCTAAAGCGTTTGTTCAGCACATAACGAAGGATACAATTAAAAGTATTGAGTTTATTTTGATACCGCTAATTAATAATCGACATTGGACACTAATGGTTGGGGAATTGAAGAACTGCAAATGGATATTGCATGACTCATTACCTAACAGAATGCATATATCAATCACCCACGACGTCGTAAGAACACTTAGCACAATATCATTCATTTTTTAGGCACTTTTAATATGATGTCATTGATTTAATATGCCTTCATTGATTTAATTCAAAATTTAAAAAAATAGATTAAACATCTAGTGGGGGATGTCGGGGGAGCTTTTAAGAGTGACTTACGAAAATGGCGAGTTGCTATGGCGAAAGGCATTCCGATCCAAACAATAGCTTTGATTGTGGTGTGTTTATATGTAAATATATTGAAACACTTGTACAAATAGATAGAACTGGTTGGAGGGATAAATTCGGATGGCAGGATCATATGTCATTATTTAGAGCAGAAATTGTATATGAAAAGTGTAAAATTGCGTTGTCCTAAACATGATTGCAAGTATTGCATTTTTTATCATACGGACATTAATTGAAGGAGTTTCTTACATTTTTGATGTTTTATCATTCATATTTTATCCTTTTATGCATCAGCATTTTGATCAATAGTTTCTATAAACCTATTATTCATGTTCTTTTAAGATTGTCTTTTTTTTATGAAAAAAATTATTTATGCAAAATTTGCATACATATCGCTGAACTCCTATATATTTACATATTTAATACATATAGTGCTCTCTTTCTTACACTAGTGCTCTTTGCTTTTGGAGTTGGATATGTAGAATCATTTTATCAATATATTTTTTCTTGCTAGTTGCCTTTGAAGATGAAGTAACTTCTGCGTATTTTGCTATTTTGGTTACTGGTACAAATTCAGGAGGGTATCATGTGTTATTAATGCCAAGATAACCTCCGATAACCCTGGACGATAAACTCAAATAACCCTGGTACAAATTCAGTTGGTGAATAAACCCGCATTTCGGCGTCAATAACCTGCAAATTAACTCAAATAACCCCTCCCGTAATGCCGAGAAGTCCGTCAATAACCCCGCGTTTCGGCTTCAATAACCCCGCCGTTTTGCCTCAATAACCCCACGCAAAACAACTGAAATAAATTTTGAATAACTCTTCAATAACGCAGTAATAACCCCAAAAGACATCGCAATTTACTGGGGTTACTTGGGGTTATTGCGGAGTTATTTTTGGGTTATTGGAGATTTTCGGCAGAGGTTATTAAGGCGTGGACTGTGGGTTTATTGGGGGATTATTGCAGGATTGTTTTGTAGTTATTGTGAAATTCATGTGGGGTTATTGATGAGTTATTTTCAGTTTCGATGTTATATATATACACATATATATAATAGAGCCAAGGGAAAATAAAAAATTAATTTTAAATTATAAATAAATAAATAAATTTTCTTAGATTGTTAAGATAAGATCAATTTTTATGTTAACATCTCAAGTATATAAGCTTATCTTCCCAACACAAAATTATCCCACATTGGGCTAAACAGCAAACGTAACTTTAGATATTATATGTCTAGGTTGAGAATGACTCGGTTGAATGAGATGCTTAACAAGGTGCAAACATCAATTTTATCAATATTCTCCTAGATTTAAAAGAACTTAAAACTCCAAGAATTTTTTTAGTCAATGAACAATAGTAGAAAAAGAAAATGGCTTATACCTTATGCTCATTCACTTTATTAGAACTAGTAAAATAGTATTTGAAATTATTTACTTTCCCTTTTAATGATGATATGTGACTATCTAGAGTTATGACATAATCGAGGTTTAAAAAATTTTCTTTGTATGATTATAGTCAAAGTATTAGGGAACATTAAGATTAACCTTAATATAAATATATATATATATATATATATATATATATATATATATATATATATATATATATATATATATATATATATATATATATATATATATGTGTGTGTGTGTGTGTGTGTGTGTGTGTGTGTGTGGCAAAAGTCCACATATACATAATACAAGGTGTATTTATATAAAAGAAGGGAAAGTATTGATCAGAATAGCAAGGTATTACAAAATTCTAAGAAAGGGTATGTCCATGCTAATTACCACATCAAGTTGGTTTCCCATTCTAGCAAAGTAAAAATGTATGATGAACAATAAGCATAGTTAAAATAACAGTAAATCCAACAGAGTATAAATGTATCATCTAACCAAAAAAATTATAATCAGAAATGCAAAATTACATCACCCACATGCAGAAATACTAAACTATAACTAGACACTCACAAGAAAATGTATTTTAAAAAAACATCAACACCTAAACAATCGAATCAAATAAAATAATTTTTAATAGGCCTAAATCCCATTGAATGAATGCATCAACAGTTTGGTGAAAGTTTTCGTTGGTTGCTATGTAGAGTATTCCTGCTATGTTGAAGTAATTGAAAATGAACGTTAAAGAGAATATTTTGATTAAAAAAACATTCTAATTGTATTAAATTTCAGTTATATATCTGACTGACAAAATGTAACATTGCAAACAACTTTGTCTCGCATTGGATGATGGTTCTTGGCTTGTTGACGCCCCTTGCTTTCCCACCTAATATATCCTCAACATCAGCAAATAATTTTTAAATGACTCCAACATAAATTGCTCGGCAATTAAAGAGAATATTTTAATTAAAAAAACAATCTAATTGTATTGAATTTCAGTTATATATCTAACTGACAAAATCTGACATTGCAAACAACTTTGTCTCGCATTGGATGGTGGTTCTTGGCTTGTTGACACCCCTTGCTTTCCCACCTAATATATCCTCAACATCAACAGATAATTTTTTAAATGACTCCAACATAAATTGCTCGGCAATTTCATTTCCATGGACTTTATTAATAAGTTCATATGCAAACCTTTGAACGTGTTAGCGAACAGATCCGTTGGACATTCGGGAATCCTTGAAATGTTTGTATCCGAAATTGTTATAAATGTTCCTTTTTGCATTGACAGACTATCGCAATAAGAAATATTTGTCAGAAATCTTTGTAAAATTTACCAAATTAAATTACGTAGAGTGAGCACACAATAATCCCATCATTTCAAATTTCTTGCAGCTGCACGTCATCTCACAATTATTAACCCTGTCAAAATTAACAATCCAGGGTTTGTTCGTCTCCAGATTATCTAAATTCTTTACAAAGAATTCAGAATCGCTGTCCACGAATAATTCAACAGTAAGTTCACATAGCCTATGCAGTAACTCGTCCTCAAACATTGAGTATACCTTCCTAGTAAAAAATGAAGCAGCTTGCCGCAACATTGGGATGGTTTTTACCACGGGTGTAATAACGAAATGAGAACGTTTGAAACATTCATCCATCTCATTCATTCTCCAAAATTTCATACAATTTTCAAGACAAAAAATAATCGGTGAGAGAGCTTGCGGGTTTCGATACACCATAACAGCTATTATTTGTAGACTCAATTTTCTGTGTTGATAAGATTTTCACTCTAAATATTCATTTATTAAAGGTCGTTGACCACTTAAGTCTTATATTGTACAAATCATCTACTCACATATTGTAGTGTAGATTTACTATATAAATCATTGCAAACCATGTTTCTTCAAAATCCTCTTCGGAATCACATTTGCTCATGTATTTATAAAAAAGTTTATTCACTTTTGTAACGTATACCGCAATGCACATTTGAAGGAAATTTCTTATAGATATGTCACTGACATAATCTATACTGAGTGTGTGGAAGACAATTTTCAATAGCTCTTGTCATTATTTGATCTTGATCAGTAAAAATTATGATTTGATGATTATCATTCATTATGCGAATGAATGTTTTTAATAAAACACTTGAAAGAAACAATCGTCTCGTCGGACAAAAAAATCAACTCCAAAGAGAACATTTTGCTATTGGTGGTTAATCCCTACAAAATGAGCACAACATAAATTACACTTATTCAGTTGGTAGCATGTATCAAAATTTATGACATCTCCAAGACAGTCATAATCAAGTTTGCAAGACTCTTCACTCCAAAAAAACTCGTCAGTTTGGAAGTCTCATGCAAATATGTTATCCTCAGTTTGACTCTCCATGAACAATTGTAACAAGGAATTGGCATCACCTTGTTCAATTCTATTTCTTCGTTCTTTTTTAATAAAATTGAAGGCATCTACCATCGTACACCCTAGTTTTCTACTCCCCAAACTTCTGTAGCAAGGAGGTTAAATTTATATGTAGCTCTAATCTCTGATCCTGTCATTGATTTCCGCAAATCTGCATTTATCTCGCTTATCTTTCTACTAAAACGCCCCTGATCCTGTCATTAATTTTAGCAAATATTTATTTTTATCTCACTTATCTCTCTGTTGGAACGCAAAAGATGTTTATCATCGCTTTCTGCCAATAGTTGGTTATAACTTTCTACGAATTTCTTAACTGTCCAGTTGTTGTCAACATCGACAACATATCAAACCATGGGTTGACAGTCAACCCTTGTGTTCGCTTTTTTGAACTGCACCGTGCAAGTGTATTGTGACTCTTTCTTTCGACCAGCTCTTCCACAAATAAAATCCTTCGTTTTAATTTTCTTGGAGTTTGGCCAATAATTAGTATGGTCCTTTCGAACAGAAAAACCAATATAATGTGCATATGCATAATAGTGTTCATATGTTTCTTGCTCATTGTGGACAATCGTGTGAAGAAAGCTGTCTACATTTAGATCATTACAAACATCTCCAGGCTCAGAGAACTGCAAATTTGCATAATATTATAAAGATGGTTAGATATAGAAATAACATCAACCGAATACTACAATCAATAGCAAAACATATTCTACCAACACATTTATAATCCTAAAATAACACCAAAATACATTCAGAAAAAGACCAAAATATCACACTAAAGCACAATGGCAGAGGTATCCAATGAGGTACATGTGTATAGAGAGAGTTTTCACATTTAGCTAATGTAATCAAATCTTTTCATATGTAATTTTTTTTTCCGGCGGTATTTAATGAACTGTTCTTGCTCCCCATCCTCTTTATTTACATCTTTATTTACCTTTACAGAGTAATGCAAGAGTAACACTAAAAAAAATAACACAAGAATAACCCCAAAATACATGCAGAATAACACAAAATATCACAAGAAATGCTGTTGTAGCACTACTACAAAGGCTTTTGGAAAACAAAAATATTTCGGGCGAAGCTAAACTCACTATTTCTTGGTTGAGAGAAGAGTCCATCGCAGTAGCTCAAAACCCTCGCTTTCGAAATCTCAAATGGAAAAGATGACACAATAAACCCAAAATGTTCCAATCAAAAATGAAAAACATGACAAAATAAGCGGGAATACATCGTCTTTTCGAAAACATTATATAAAAAGAATTGATAGTTTTAAATTTTACGAGTATAAATATAATTATTTAAGTCATATGCTTAATATTTAATAATCATCGTATTTATATTTTAATTGTAACATATTATTAATATTATAACTTTATTATTATAAAACTATTACTAAGATAAAGTTAATATAAATAATTTCGTATATAACCCCGCAAAACAACTTAAATAATCCCGCAGTAACGCCACAATAACCTCATAATAACCCTATTTTGTAACACAGAAATAACTATCACTATTCACACGGTACCACGGGGTTATTCGGGCATTAGTGCGGGGTTATTCCGCGGAGAACAACTCAAATAACTCAACGGTACACAGTCGATAACCCCCACCCCCCACTATTCACGCGGTATTGCGGGATTATTCGGGCATTATTGCAGGGTTATTCCGCGGAGACCACCTCAAATAACTCTGTGTTACGCAGTCGGTAACCCTTGCCCCCTCTACACGCAATAACCCTTCCATCACCCCGCAATAATGTTGAAATAACTCCGACTATTCACGAGGTGTCGCGGGTTACTTGGGCGTGATTTAGATTATTTCGCTCCCAACAATCCCCCAGCCCCAAATAAACTCCTAAATACCGCGGTATGGGGTTATTATTGTGGGGTTATTTGGCTGTTATTTCAAGATTATTTCTATGTTATTGGTTCGGGCCGGGTCAGTCAAATTTTAAGCAGTGGAATTCATTTTTTAATTCAGTGGCAATATTTGATAGAAATAAAAAAATGAGATCATATAAATCAAATGGCACGATGGGCTCAAACGCTTATGAAATGAAAATTTCAGGAATCTTTGGGGTTATTATAAATTTGAATGCATCTAAGTTTACTTCATTTTATAAACATTATTCAATATCTAATCTTTTTTCCCATCTCATGAATTCAGATCCAATAGCTTCCCAGACATATTTACTGATCTTATTCCAAAAGCTAACCAACTTACATAGATTATGACCACGACGAATGACAAGTATCAAGAATATCTTATGCATTGTGAAAAAAAACTTAATTGTTTTATTTTTACAAAGATCAAACAAATGGATTTGTCAAAGCAATATTTTTTCAATCAAGGCAAAATGATCCAAATCTAAAATTCGTATTCATTGGAAACACAATCATATATGAATATTATTTTAGTTATCTTTATGATAATTTTTATTTCTAGTTAGTTTATTAGATGAAGCATGTTTATGATGCTAACTCCTACAGTAACAAGATGGGTTCTCTAGCATTTTAAATGCCACTTTATACTTTGGTTTATTGTTGAAATTCAGGTTGATAAAACCCTAAGATTTTGTAGTTTTGTTCCCAATTCCCTGCTTCAGCAAATGTCAGGTTTAAATTTTCAAACTTTACTATTATTTAGATGTTGGCATCAACTAAATTATACACACAAGTTGTTTCCCCTTGAAAGTTTTGTTGATTTGGTAGGATATTATTGTGCAAAAAAGTCGGATGCTATTCTTTATGGTTGCAATTAATAGCAGCCCATAATTCACGCTAAGTTTTTATTCCTTCTTTGTGTCTGTGTCTGTGTGTGTATTAAACCCTGAAATTTCATAACCAATGGAGCATGGAGTCTATCACAACCATTCTCTGAAATTAAAGTACTTCAAAGTGGAGAAAATTGATGTAAACAAAAATTATGAATTTTCAATTTGACATAGATTTAGGGTTATATGAGACACTATTATGATTGTTCATCATATTATTAGGGTTTACAATGAAGGATATTACATCTTTTATTCATTTATTTCTATATGTTACATGCACTCTACCTACTTGATATTACCAAAAGTTGAGACCCAATGCATATATACTAGTTTTGTCCACCGGCATGATTATAAGCCATACTTCCTATAGTAAGATCTAATCAGATCAATGATGTATAACATGCCACCAAAATATCCTTCGGATCACTATCAAATTTTGTTTTATTATATGGGCTCACTTATTTTAGGGATTATATTATAAAAAAGTTGATATTATGAAATATCCACATTAATTCCCTTCAATTTTCCTAACATTAGTGTCTTTTCTTGTGTTTTCTTTAGTTGATAATATCTTCTTATATATAGGGAATATTTATATGTTGATAAGATAACTGATGAATACTAAAGCATTATAAGTATTTTCTCTCTCTTTCTATATCTTTCTCTCTTTAGATTCTAATAGTCAATCCTTCATAATTAATGGAGATCGATATCAAGATCAAATTTATTATCACTACACACTTTGAAGTGGCATCCTACAGCCAAGAGAAATGCTGGCATAAAATTCTAGATTAGTATTTTTTCATAAATGTTTTCAGTTAATTAAAGACTTTAAGATTTAATTATTTTATTAAGTTTATTCTAGTCAAGGACATTAATTTTGAATATAATTTATCAATAATTTATTAACTTGTTAAAGTTTATTATTAGCTTTTTATTTCTTAATTTAGATGTGAAAACTAATCGTGCCATCAATATATCTATTATGGGATTTGATCATTAAATCAATAGTGAAAATTAAAAACCTTTCAGGTTAAGTAATCTCATTTATCTATGAGGCGTGTTTATTGTTCATTATCTTTTCATCTTGTTCTCTCTTCTTAATTATTTGCCAAACTCTTTTCAAGGGTGCCCTACACATTCTCTTTCTAAGATAGCCATCTTATTTTGTAATATTTAGCCCATAATTTCAGGTATATAACTAAAATCATCGAATCATTTTCTAGTATTCCTACCTTAGTAGAAAAACGAAACAAAAATGCTCAGCCCTCCCTTTTCTAGTCTCCACCTCAACTGCTCTCTTCGATTTATTTTAACTGTTGCACTCTTATAGAGTAAAAAGTCTAAAAAAAAGGGAGCATGTTCAACTTGTATGCATTTTTAAATTCCGAGGGAAGAGAGAGAGAGATTTGCTAGTGTATGCATTAAGTCTAATCCAGGGAGCTGGTAAATGGCAATCTAACTATAACATAAAAATAAATGAATTTAAACAAGGTGAAAAAACTTCACTACTGTAAAAACGAATCATTTCCCTCATTTTGTAATGGCCTGGACAGTCTAACCATGGCAAAGCATCAGGTTTAGAGAGATCTAACCTTACAAGAACCTTATACTTAACTTCTTATAAAGATTGGTTAGAACTGAAAATGAAACAAAACTTACAAAGTAAGAGCTCCAAATTACCTGTAGAACTCCCTTATTGCTGATATCGACTTTTCTCGTAGAGCATCTTCAGAGAATAACTTCGCTTCATTAGATTCTCTAACTTTGCCACCTGAAGATACTGGTCTTTCCCCCGAAGTAGTAATACCTGCGGCATGGGAATCTCTGACGCTAAAGTGAGAGTTACGAACTTGAAAGCTTATTTGATCATTTGATGCCCCTGATAACCTATCATTCATGTATTTATTTGTGCTATCTTCTCTTGATGTACTCGTCATTCGATCAGAGGAAGAAGCGAAAACATTAGAACCCGATACGAACCTGTGAGGATCCCCAGCTCTCGAAGATATTTCAACCGAAGGAATATTAGGGATTAGCCCTAATCCTCTTCCAGACATTCCTTTTGCCAGTCCTCCCTGAGGACCTAAGGTAATGGAACCATCATCAGATGGTCTCTGAGGGAGGGGAACTGACATTACCCTGCTCTCATACTGCTGCCTATCCCCTTGCCTAACATCTTGGCTACTAAAACCTCGAGCCTGTGTTGGAAGACCGCGAATGCCATTGTTAGCCTGAGAACTAGGAGAATTTAGATTTGTAGTAGCCCAGTGACCAAAATTGGCAGGTGGTCCTCCCCGTCTTGAAGAAACAGCTGGACCACGAGCCAATCTAGTGGTTTGAGCTTGTCTTTCTTGAGCCGCATCCTTATGTACATCCTCAATCTTCTTTGGTCCTTCAATCTTCCTTCTTTGCTGCCATTTATTCTTTCTGAGGTCAATTGTGTCCTTCAGCATGAACCTCACCCTGGAAGACAGCTTTTCGTTTGTTGAGAGAATTGTGATTCTGTTAAAATAACTATCCATGAGTTCCTTGGCTTTGGAATGATCTATCATCACACCAATTGTGTTCATCAGTTTGCACAAGGACTCTATGTCTTCTTCATCAGGAATCTGACGATATCCCAACATTTTCTGGATGCATTCATGCATAATCCTTTCTGTTAACATCCTCTTTTTGTATAGCTCTCCAATTAAGCGAATGTTTCCCAGCATGCGCCTGCGAGCCCTATTTTTCTTCTCTTCTCTTTCCTCTTCAGTCTGGCTAATCTCTCCCTCTTCTTCGGTTTTGTTGGCTTCTGCTTGCTCTCTCTCCCCTCTTTCAAATTCTTCCTGACATTTGTTCAAGAGTAACCTTCTAAAAGTAATCTTCTCATTATTTTCAAGAAAATCAGGTAACTCACTAGCAAGATGGAAACAAAAATCCGCATACATTTCACAGAAAGTCGGCTCCATTAACGCTTTGTCAAAAATCTGTGATATAACCCCAGAAAGAGTCACTGCATTATCAATTTTAACATCCTTGACTTGGGAGAATAATTTCTCAAAATTCTGAGGTGTTAATTTGTTCAATATAGCTTTCAATAGTCTCTGCTTCTGCTCTTCCTCATCAATTGATTTTCCAACTTCGTACCTGTTAGAAGACTTGTGCATTATTTGCAAAGGTTCATGAGGGGTGGGGAATAAGCCTCTTTGGATTACACCGGCATGCTGCCACCGGTCAATATCCAGATTACTCCTTGACATCCCTCCTTGAGAAGTCAGAGATTGAATTGGCCCGCTGAGAATTCCGTTATGTGGATGTCTGAGGACCCCATTATTGAGCCCCTGTCCAGAACGAAAGTTTATAGCAGCAGTTCCATGACTGAGATCCATGTGGAAAGAATTGGATGGTCTTGTCCACTTATCATCATCTGAGATGCTACTACTCCGTTTGTCAATCCGAGAAGCTCCAGGAGACCTATCGATTAACCTTCCAGTACTAAAATTTGGTTCGCGTTTTATGCCAACAGAAGTAAGATTCAATACATGTGCTATGTCTGGGCCATTTTCAAAACCTTCAGGAAGATCATTGCACTGCTGCGAAAAGGCCAATAAGAAATCCCTGGAGTATTTCTTTCTACCAGAAGACTGATTACCCTGGTCATTTTGGTTCTGCTTTTCTGCGTCATTATCTGAGGCTCTCAATTTTGGAATGGATGCATCAGCTGCTTCCTCCCAGTCTTGAACTTCAGCTTTATACTGTCCATCTTCCTCAACAGAAGTTGCAACCTTACTGCAACCTTGAGATGTGTCATTCTTCGATTCTGCTGTTGAACATCTGCTATCAGTTTCTGAGGTGCTGACAGTAGCATCATGTGTTTCTTTAGTAGTCTTATATGCATTATACAAATCAGAAGCACCAGCAGCATCAGCCTTGGAAAGAACTTCCCTTATTTTCTTCTTTCTGTTAGTCTTGCCTTTAGTTGGCTCAGGCTTGTCCTTCAACTCCAAAATCATCACTCTTGGCACTCCATTAGACTGATCCGAAAATTCCTCTTTCATGTTCTGTTCAACTTCAGAGCAAACTTGAGGAATGGAAATTGTTTCTGGTTGTAACGTAGCAAATTCATTAACATCAATCTCCTTATTGCAAGCTAATTCACAATCAGTTGTTGCAGAGCCCACAGGAATGGTGGACGAGACCTGATCAAAAAGCCCTGCAGCAGACTCTTTGTTGTCAGAAGATGAAGTAGAAGGGATGCTACAGTTTCTTGTCCTCTCAACCTCAGAGTTAATTCCCTCAGATGTATCAAGCTCAGCACCACTTTTCCTCTCAACCTCAGAGTTAATTCCCTCAGATGTATCAAGCTCAGCACCACTTTTCCTCTCAACCTCAGAGTTAATTCCCTCAGAAGTATCAAGCTCAGCACCAATGATATTTTCAGGCCTCTGTACAGATTCCGTAGGATAAACAGCACTTTCTTTGGCAGAATTACTATCTAATAAAACAACATCAGATGCTTCACCTCCAAGTTTCTGTGCTGCTACTAAATTCTCTTGTGTCGGTCCATTGAGAACAGAACTAGGCGTTTCAGATACAATCCCAGTGGCACTGAGGATTGAAGAAACTGATGTTTGTGGTTTTTCTGCCTCCTTATGAAAGTGTTTATGCCAAGCAACCTCAACATGATCAGCACCTTGATCAGCATTCTCCAATGAAAATACAGGAGGGCCAGAAGTTCTCATAACATCAGTATTCAAAACTGATCTATAATTTCTACCTTCTGCATCAGTAGAAAGCAACCTAGTGGTAGAACTGGGTGAATCAGCGGTTGGAGCACTTGGAATGCTTGCAAAATCACTGGAAACTGATTTGGATGTACCATTGTCATTATAAGCTCCAATTATATCCTGATCATTTGAAAAACATCGAGCTCAGCATGCATTAAATTAATCAAATAAATAAATAAATATTCCCTTTTTAAATAGAGAATAATTAGACAAGTGAAGAAAGTACCTGCTGTAGTTGAGAAAGTCTAGGCTCCCTTTCAGTTGACATGTTCTGGAGATCCATAATGGATTCTAAACTTTTCTTAGCCTCATTTTTCTGTCCATCAGTTTCCAACATAACAGACAAAGAATCCCCAACAGAATGCAATGATTGAGGCACTTCAGTTCTATTAATTTCAGTTGAAGCTATTAAAGAAACTGTGGATATGGCTTTATCACTTTCAACTGAAGAAACACTTCCTGATAGTTCATAAATTGGGTTCTGAAGTATTACACTACTTTCTAAATCAATCTTATTATTCTTCTGGCAGGGAACAGATGAAGCATCCCCTTGTAATGTTGAAAGCTTTGTTGGCTCTGGTTTGGTAGCAGGCAAGCTAACCCTTACTGATGATTTACCAGTCTTCTCTGAAATAGGAAGCGCAGTTGGTTTAATTGTCACTTGGACAGGAGCTGACAATGTGGCAGAGAATGATGACCCTTCTGAGTGCACTGCTTCTCCCAAACTATGTAATGGAGGTGGAGGCCCTGCTCTGCCACCAAGTGTGTGATTAAGAGAGGACGGTGGATTCATGAATGAAATAGCTTGCCCATTTTGACTGACTGGATAGCCATACCTAACAGCCGGAGCACCAGTCGGCATCTGAGTACTCGTCATATGAAGAGAAGATGGAGGGAAAAAGATTTGTGAAGGTGATTTGTAATAGTTTATCTGGTGAGAAGGACTAAAAGATGGAAGAGGCTGAGATTGAGAAGAAACATTTTGAAGTTGCCTTTGCCCGGTGGTGCCAGCATCTATGTGTGAATCGCTCCTTTTATCAAGTTTAAGCTCCTCATGGGTATCAGGATGAGTTATTTTCACAGCCCTTCTTTGAGTGCCGAACTGAGGCTGTTGTTGAGGAAACTGAGGGACAATACCAATTCCCATGCCCCCTAATTGAGAGGGCATTTGGTGACCTAATTGAGGGGTAAATCCCAAGCCATGGCCCTGATGCATTATTGCCTGAGGTTGCAATGGATGAGACTGGATGTTAGGGACAAACAACTGATGAGGAACGTGTGTGACATTTCCTGCAGGTAATGCCATTGGCATCTGTAAGGAGCTCGCTACAACACTTTGTGATGGCAATGGTGGATTGGGACCATTAAACTGAAAATGAATCTGAGGCTGTTGAAAGGAAACAGGTATTGGCATTACATTTGAAGGAAGAACAGAAGGTCGTGTTGTTGTTGTGTTAGGATGGTGAGCAGATGGAATGGTTGCATGAATCTCCCTCTTTGTATGAATGGGAGAATGAGTTTCTCCATTGTTAGGTTTATTGACACCTTCAACAACTTTCTTTGGTTGCTGCTTTTCCTGTTTCTGCTGCTGCTGTGGTTTTGGAATAGAGGGTATAGGCAATGTAGGCACAGCCCTAAATGAATCATGGCGGGCCTGAGTAAATAAGATTAAACAAATGAGCTTATACAGATAATACCCATAAATAAATGTTAGAACAATCATCATGATAAGAACAACTGGATTGAGAAAAAAAGGCTAAATTGCACACCAAAAAATCCAGTCTATTATGATACCTGCTGATGTGTATTAATGCTATGAGATGCATGCCTAAGAAAAAATTTTGAATCAACAAGCAATTTAAGGTATTAAGAATATCACTTCGGGAAAGTGGGGGTTTTTCATGCATAAGCACCTAGAAAAAGTAAATAAATTATAGAGATTTGAACTGATTGCGGATCTTTCTAAAAACAGCCTGGTGAGATTATGTATGAACAAACCTGATCACGTTTCTGTTCATCAAGGTTTGGTGGAGCTGAAGTTGTTCGAGCAGGAATCTACATTAATCAAGATGAATCGCCCCTCGCATGAATTAAAAATAAATAAAAAAGAAATAAATTAAAGAATGTCAACAAGAAAGTAAAAGACAATACCTGCATGCCATTTACAATCCCAGGATTGATGGTTCCAAACTGAAGAAAAGCTCCAAATGTATCACCTGAAATAAATTTAGGGAAAAACAATATAAATAACAGCAACGTTTAACCTGCAAAATTTGAGAAGACTGGCAAAACTTATCACAAACCATCGAGTACACACATAAGCAATGTAAAGCTTAAGACAATTACCAACTAACGAATTATGGGTAATGCAAGTAGAATTCTAAATTAAACTTTGAAGGCCAGAAACAACGAAACAAAACTAAATACAAAGTTTGAAAACCTTTAGTTTGGGCAGACGTTCCAGCAGCATCAGAAACAGCATGAGGCATAGCACCCACAGATTTAGGAGCTGCTCTGCCAATTTTCTGATTATTAGGTGGATCTTCTGGTTTAACATCAACAATTGCAGACCTAGCAGAGGACCCTATAAAAACCACACAAGTTAACAATCAACAATTGCACTAAGAACGGTTCAAATAAATAAACTTTCCTAAATTCATAAATGAGCGGCTAGAAAATCCATACCATTAGAAAGGACCGTAGAATAAGCTCCGTCATTTCCAGTTCTGTATGCGGCATTTGAGTTGGAGCTCACCGTGCTTTCGCTAGACTGCGCTCCCTGACCATTATCAGATTTCTTGATGCTAGAAACCATTATAAAAAAGAGGCAGTCAAAACCCTACCTTCCATCCGCCTGTTTCATGACAAAACCCCTCCTACTTAAAAAGAAAAAAAAAAGAAGAGGATCGATAAATACCCCACCTTCGGTTAGCGGGTAAGTCATGAGATGTTAAGGACGGGGGCGCAGCAGTAGCGACCGAGAACGCAGGAGCCGGGGCACCGCCGCCGCCTCCTCTGCCGCCACCCTTTCCACCGCCGGAGAAGCTCCTGTGCTGCCCAAAGCTTCCCGCTCGGCCTTGTTTCCTGAGATGTCCCTCGGTCTTTTCAGCCCTAGATTGATGCTGGGACATAAATCCGACTCTCGCTTCCTCTTAAGGTTCCAACAAACCAAAAAACGAGTAAACAAGCCAGAAATCAATCATTGGTTCAACAATCCCTACCCAGATCGAAATATGAAATCCTACAACACTTGAAATGCTACCCATTTGATCGATTGCGAAACTTTAATATTCACGCAAAATCGAATCCTTACCTGATTTTAAAATAGAGTGCAATGGAAATGAAATATTTGATGAGGGATTAGGGTTTCTTCTCAGACGTAATAGCTCGGATTAGAGATGACGTCGATTAGAATCATGACGCGAGCCGGAGAAGGATGAAAATATAGCATAGCGACCAGCGTCGACGACGAAGATGCCAATTTTTAATGCTAATGATCGAAGAAGTAAAAGAAAGAAAATATTAATAGGCGTTTCAGCGACCGAGATTATTTATGGAAAGTGCGGGTTTTGGTCATTAACACGAATTCTAATTGAATTTAATCGATTCTGTGTTTTGCGCAAAATCAGTTGTCTAAGGTCTTTTTTGGGCGCGCATTTTCTGTCCGGACATCTGACGCCCTCTATGTGCGGTATAAGCTATTTCTGAGTTATTTTAAGGTTATTTTTGGGTTAAAAATAACCGAGAAATAATTCAAAAATAAAAACTACGGGTTATTTCTGGATTATTTCGGTATTATTGAAAATAACTCAGAAATAACCTTAAAATAATTCAGGAATATCCTGCGCCGCAAGTAGAGCTACGTCAGGAGTCTGCACATAAATTTTTTTGCTTTTTGGGGCAGCTGCAGCTTATGCAACTTCTGCTGATAAACAGCTTATCCTGATAATCTGCTTATGAGTAGCTGATCCGGATAAGCTGGCTGGTTGTTTGGTTTGTGTGTTTGGAAAACAGCTGATTCTGGATAAATGACTAGTTTGCCCATGTTCGGAATAAGCTGTTTAGTTGTTTGGTTTGTGTGTTTTGTAAACAGCTTATTTGTAGATTTTTTTAGTTAAATGAACAATTTGTCACACAAAATTTGTAATTTTCTCAACAAAATTAAAGTTCAAATGTTAAGACATAAAAATACAAAAGAATTGAGTTAAAAACGAAATACATATTATTTAAAGCGGCAATTACGTTCATACCATGCTCACAAGATTGGTTCATGAATAAAATACTACTAACACTTTGTATGTTGTCATAAATTACAACATGCCAAGCATGGAACAGAAAATATTTCTTATTGTATCATCAACATTCCAGCATAGTAGTTAGAAGAACCCCAACACAAATTGCATGGGACACATATAAGTGGTAGAATGAAAGCATAATATCACAAAAGTTGTCATAATGAAATGTTCTTCCATGCTTTAAATTTAAAACCCAATGAAATGAGTTGAGCAAGATTGAAAGGCTTAAAAAGCTTGTTTATAATTGTTTGAAAAACTGTTAATATACTAACCGTTACACTTAATTATTGACTTCAAATTTTTAAGATAAACGGATGCCCTTCCAAACAAAACATCCTCTTACATTTTGTTACAACTTTCATATCAATTTACAACTACTTCTAAAGCATCGCAACCTCAATCTTAACACAATTTTTACCAAACAATTATATTTTTTACAGGACACCACAACACTATAGCACAACATCACAGAGATCAACGCTAAAACCAATCATAATAAAGGCACATAGCAATAAAATCAAACCACTCCATAAAGAAAATTAGGGCTTGAATAATTTGATGTTAAAAAAATTATGATTATTATTATGATTTTTTTTTGTAAATGTAAAATCGTAACTATAAAGCTGTCAGGGCTAGTGGGAAAAAATATATTTCAGCGGCATCTTTTAGAAAAAACTGTCAAAACATAGTTTATTCAAATAGACAAAAATGTGGTACAACCCAAAATGGATTTTGAATCTAACAATATGTAAATAAGGATTTAGATACATATTACTTGATTTTTATAAAACTTTAACTTCTAAATTTTAGTAGTGTTGAATTTAGATTGTCCTATGGATCAATCCTAAAGAATTGAGCGTAAGACAAGATGAAAAGAGAAATAGAGAGAAAGAGAGTCGCATTAATGAGAAGTACAATGAAAGAATTGTGTAACATTTTATCTATAAAATGATCCCCTATTTATAGACGAAATAGGTAAAAGAAATGAAGTTACATTATGTCTTTGTTTAAATAGGGTTTGTTTATTATATAGATTGTACTCTTGTGGGTTTAGAGCCTAGTTGTTCTTCAGCTTAGTTGACTTGGCAAACAACGTGAAGCGATCAGTATAGTCAATCGATTGGTTGGATAGAGACCATCGGCCAATTGATCCTTTGGGAATTATTGATAGGTTAAATTCGTGAAGATAGGTGCTAAGATTGATACGTTTGGTTTAAACTTTAATGCTTGCTTGAAATTTCGCAGCGCCATAGTAATGGATTATTTTCTTAGCGTTGCTTGAACATTCAACACACACTACGATAAAAAGAAAATAGCTAGTAAAGACATGAGATTGCTCAATTGTAAAAATCTAATATATGTTGATGATTACAGAGACTAATTTCCCCCGCAGACGAAAAAGGGTTATAAGGTCATCGAATTACAACGTTGATGTGGGAATAAACTTGTTGCAAGGAACGGGTGGGGATATATGTGGATATGTGACGACCGATGAGCGATGGTAGACGGTGGTCGAAAGTAGTCGATAGTGGACAGCGATAAGTGGTGATCGATGGCGATCGGTGGAGGTCGACGACTGCGAGAGTGGTGTTGGACTTCAACTCCTCCACAAAGCTTCAAGTTATTCTTCAAGCCTCAAACTCCCTTTCTCTCTTTTCATGAGAAGGGTGGGGCTTGAGGGTGCGTTTGAGAGAGCTTTTTTGCAGCGATGTCGTTTTGAATATGCCACCCATCGTTTGGAAATCCCATTAAAGTGGCATTTTGTAGAACTCCTTTTTTATTTTACTATTATACCACCTTGCGATCCGCGTTTCATATGTTCAAAAGACGACCCTTGCCCCTCTCTTCGCTCCTTTGCCCTAATTTCGCAGGCAGCGACTCCAATTCTTCTCCCTCTTCGATCGAGCACAGGTAAACATCTTTGTTTTTTTTTTCTTCTCCTGCAATGTACTGCCGCTCCTCTGCGGTTGTTTTTTTTTTTGTGGAAGAGGGATTTGGGTGAATCAACCGCATTATTTCTGTGATTTTGGCTATTTCAACGTGTGGTTCTGCTGCATTACTTATGCCACTCCTCTCCTCCTTTGCATTCATTTTTTTTGTGGCTGTGGATTTAGGGTTTTGGGTGAATCTGGATTTTGGAATGTGTATGTAAATCTGATGTTCTTCTTCGTTTATGTGGCACAGTGATGAATGATTCCTCTCAACATAAGTCATCAAATTCTTGATCGCTGAGTTTAATACAACAACAAATTTTGGTTATAAATTGATCTTGTTCTGAAGGTGAATCTCGGCATGAAGAACGTGTTGAAATATGTTAATTGATTTTGGGTAATGGTATAATTTTCACTTGGTAAAACAACTGTGGATATAACCAATTTTGCGTTCAAAATTATGTATTTCGTGAGCATTTGGTGAATCTGAATCCCTTACAATCTACTTACTTTGGTAGTTTGAGTTGGTGCAAGTGCCATCTTGTGTCTCTATTCTCAATTTTGTTTCAGTTAGAACGGATAATTATTCAGAAGTTTGAAGTGCTGCAGCCTTTGTGTTGATAAATTTGGGCGAAGAAAAATAGGAATCGACACAAATTCAGAAGAACACAAAAAGATTTAATGAGATTCGGCAAAGATGCCTACATCCTCAGGAGCAGAGCGGCGACTTCCTTTTCAATATTCAGAAAAGAATACATAATACATGATTTAGCTCTCTCAAAGACATAGGATTGCAAATAAGTTTATTTATAATCCTAGATTAAACCCTATAGTACAATATATAATTCCCAAATTACCCATGTATCGTATAGCCCCAACCCACATAACGTAACTCCCCGATTTGGACAGATTCTTCCGCTCCTCTCCGCTCCGCTTCGTTCCAGTGTCTGTCCCTATATGGTATATGAGTCATACCATAACAAATCTCCACCTTGGCGAGTATCCAACCTCTTAGAAGAAAAATACCTGTGAGTTATATCTGCATTAATGTGTGTTGGGCCATCATGCTTCTGTTGCGCCCTCGCTGATCTCAACACACTAAATTCCAAGAGGTGCACCTATTCAATTCCAAGAGACATCTCTTTATTCCAAAAGACTCCAAATTCTGGTATTATGAGTCATACATAATAATTCTCCACCTTAGTGAATATTCAGCAATTTAGGAGAAAATCTCTACCTTTCGAATATCCAATCTCTTAGGAGAAAAATTTCCACCTTGTGAATATCCTGCCCTTTAGGAGAAAATCTCTACCATGCGAATATTCAACCCCTTAGGAGAAATATCTCCACCTTGCGAATATCCTGCCCTGTAGGAGAAAGTCTCCACCTTGCGAATATACAGCCTCTTAGGAGAAATATATAATGGAGTTTTTTTATGCACAAATGTGAGTTGAAGCGCTTTTCCTGTTCGCGCCAGCACCTCGACTAAAATGTTGTCCCATGAGTGAAATACCTCCACGAAATCACTGTTCGTGAATAATCGCGCCTGCTCGCTCGCCAGCACCCTACCGAACTCCACATGTCGCAACTCCTCCTGCGACGAACTTGCAAACTCCGCTGGTCGAACACCACCAAACTTCTTTGTTCGCAAACGCTCCTATTCGCGGTAATTGCACACGAACTCTTGTTTGCTAACTCCACCTCGCTTAATGTCGCAAAGGTTCATGAACTGTCGTGCCTCAAAGTCCCGATGCCACCTCTACCGCGAACTCCCCGAAGCATAACTCGTCGAACTGCCACAGCCCTTTATCCGAACTGTTTTGCATCTGTTTGTTCCCGCGAGCACGTCTGCCTTGCCAACAATTCGTAAAATTTTATATTCTCCCACGTCATAGCCAAGATTCCCTTCCTCCAGCCAAGAAAATTCAGAAAAACCTTCCAAATTTTCTTCTCCACAAGATTCCTTGTTGAGCCAGAAATTTTACTCACTTTGTCCTCCCATAAATTATACCTAATGTCGTCTTCCAGGTTTAGCCATGTATTTGCAGACCTGACGAACAACATGAGCCAAATCAGGACGAGTACATACCATTGCATACATCAAACAGCTAACAACAAGGAGATTTCTGGCAGGATCAAAGTGAGTAAAATTTATAGCTCAATAAGGAATCTTGTGGAGAAGAAAATTTGGAAGGTTTTTTTGAATTTTCTTGGCTGGAGGAAGGGAATCTTGGCTATGACGTTGGAGAATATAAAATTCTCAAATTACTGGAGCCGCGATATATTGGAAGGAAAGCAGAGTGGAGTAATTGGAATTTGATTTTCTTTCTTTTACTGGAGCCGCGAAATATTTATTTTGGTGGATTTCCTCTGTTGGATCTGTCAAGATTTCTGGCAGGATCAAAGTGAGTAAAATTTTTGGCTCAATAAGGAATCTTGTGGAGAAGAAAATTTGGAAGGTTTTTCTGAATTTTCTTGGCTGGAGGAAGGGAATCTTGACTATGACGGAGGAGAATATAAAATTCCCAAATTACCTCTGTACCATATCGTCCCAACCCACATAACGTAACTTCTCGATTTGGACAGATTCTTCCTTTCCGCTTCGTTCCAGCATCTGTCCTTATATGGTATATGAGTCATATCATAACACTTTGTGTTTTGTATTGAATCTTCATTCACATAAAATTACAACTTTATCTAAATATGTGAATTAAGCATCAAAACGTATGTTTGTTGCCTTGGTTTAATATTCTTTTTTAAGCATAGTCTAGTTTGGGTTTTCCTTCTAGAGCAGAAGACAATTTTGAGTCTTTACTATGGTAATTGAACAAATATCATATTTGTTTCACTTCACTATTGGATTGAAAATAAACTAAAGATGGTGATGGTATGTCCCGAGTAGGTTTACAGAAAGGGATCTATACTAATGTCCATGGCTATTTTACTGCGGTTCATGGCTATAAACTGTTGTTCATTGCTATAGACTGTTGTTCATGGCTATAAACTGTTGTACATTGAAGTGGAAACGTAGCAGTACATTGAACTCGGTTCATATTAAGGATATGTTTGTATTCTTAGTAGCAGAAGTTACCAATTGGAATTCAAAATGAAATTTCTATGTTTTATCTGGAGACAATTGAATTAGTTTTCAGAAAATGATTTTACAATTAAACTGTATTAAATCCCTTGTATGCTTCATTCCTTTGATGGTGCTTCTCATAATTTGTTAAATACAAAGGTTACTCATTTTCTCAGTATCAATGACAAGATATTTTGCCTGAAGTTGAAACTGTGTTGCATAAAATGTAGACCCAAGTGAATATTTCTTAAAATGATAGATGTTGTGGCTTATGGAGATAGATTTTAGTATGGGCATTATAGTTATTATCATGAATATATATATATTGTGTTGCAATATTTTGAAGGGTGTTTTAACAGCCAAAGAAGTATATGAAGTTTTGACTCACCGTGGATGGCAGGGCTTATTTCCATTTCTTACAACTGTGCATAAGATCTGTATTGGTGAGCTTCCTCCAAATGCAATAGTTGAATACAGTGGGCAAACACCAAATTTCGTTTGATCAAAATTACAGATGAAGGATAACACTTTATATTAGTGTGTGAAATTGTAATTCACTTTTGTATATGTAATAGTGTTTCTTTGTTGCGATCAGAAATGTTTGAGTGATATAAATGTAAACGGTAAAGAGTTGTTGTGAGATATGTAAATGCAGAAGGGGTTTAATAGTATGGGAAATGAGTAAATTTTTGGGTGCTCTATTTGTGTCGAATGAGTCTGAAAGGGTTTAATTGATTCTAAAATATCTAAGAGGCAGATATTGCAGTTTTGTAAATAAAATTACAAATTTTGCATGTCAGATTCTTCATTTAACTAAAAAATATACAAATAAGCTGTTTACAAAACGCACAAACCAAAAAACTAAACAGCTTATCAAAAACAGGGGCAGAATGATCATTTATCCAAAATCAGCTGTTTTCTAAACTCACAAACCAAACAGATAGACAACTTATTTAGATCAGCTGCTTATAACCAACTTATAAAAATAAGTTGTAGCTGCCCCAAACAGACCCTGAATTATAAAATTCTAGGTGAAATTAATGCAGGAATATGAATTACTTTAATTGAACAATTCCATGAGTTTTCTTTGAACAGACGATGTTTGATGGACATTTGAGGACCTTAGTGATGTCAGAATTGAGCAAACTTGGACTCCTTGGATTTGTCTTATCGAGGTATTCGATTCGACTGGAAGCTCATCATTTTCAACATTCATTTGACTTATCCAATATGCTCAGAAAGCTTTCAAAAGTAGTTTAAATTGACTGGCTTAATGAGACGTACTCGATGATATCAAAATTGATCTAATCAAGTCAATTCAAGCTTAGAACTGTGAGCAAAATGAAAAGCTAGCTATAGCTTCAAAGAAGAAGAAGAAGAAGAGGAAAGTTGCATGCATGAGAAAATAGCTCTATCCATCAATAGAGTTCTTGATGACCTAAGATAATCTATACCCATAGTATAGTCGGAATAGTTCAACATCCTCAACATGTGAAGTGCTGCCTTGCGGCACCACCGCCGCGTCCATCCTCAGTAATTTGTTATTGGTGGCTATCAATTGGGTTGACAGTAGCATCGACAACAAAGTGGGGTATACATGGTTAAGCCCATACTTTAATTTTTCATTAAAGTATTATTTTACTTGATGTGATACCACATTGAAATAAAAAAAATGTATTGGCCAAGTGCAAGATGAAATAAGATTACATTTGCATGTTCTTCTTGAAAGCTTATACATTGTACTATCTTGTGTTATGATAAATTTAGTGGGGTGTCTAGGGTTAAGCCTCACAATAATGTGCTATTATGGGTTAAGAGGCCATAAAAATGTTATTAAAGATGTACATGCAATGGACTAGGGCTTGAATAAGTGGAATTAAAGGAAATCATAAGACAATAGTTTGCTATGCAAGGGTGAGGCCCAAACATAAAATTCAAATATCAGTCTTCAAGCTTTATACATAAAGGTATCAGGAACACGAGAAGCATTCAAATAGATGTTTCTAGATATATTAAAAAAGTTTTAGTAAAATTTTAAACATTTTTAGCACATTTTTTGAAGGTTTGTAATGTAATTAGGTCATGCATGCAGCTAGCTTAGTCCCAAGCTTATTGTTAGATATTTGGCCATTGTAAATGGGTTTTGGGTTAAAAAAAATGGAATCACTTATGAGTGATGGAAGGAAGTTTCCAGAATGGATGTATAGTTTTAATTAATTTTTCAGATGATTTAGATTGCACTGATGCATATAGGAATACAACAAAGCCTTATTTTGTTAGCCTTGGATGATAACCTAAGTTGGTTTTTACATAGGACTTTATGGATGTTTAAGGATAGAAGGTATGAAATGGTAGAGGAAATATGGTTATTTTTTCCACAACAATGAAACAATAGATTACATGAAGTAAAAATAGTTAGATTGCTTATGAAAGCAATAAGTTGAAGTAGATCATTGAATCCCTTCAAATGTGGTCGACCCCTAAGCCCATACTTCTCTTGGAATGAACTCCAATTTTCTTCAATTACCCATTATATTTATCACCAGCAAACAAATATGATCCATACTAAGCCTATTGCACTCATAAAAAAAGAAGCAAAGGAAGAGGGAAAGAGGGAAATAATAATCCCTTTGGCTTGTCATACATTCATGGCAAAAATAAATTAGTTGCTTAACTACATGCAATCAATTATTTTTATGATACAATTATAGAGTTTTCTCTCATACATTGAAATTTTAAATTCAAATACAAATCTAAATTTCAAACTTCTTTATATTAGTTCATAAAATTAAAAGCATAAACATTTTGTCTTATCCGATAAAATTACAATAAATTAAAGCTTAAAACCTTAATAAATAATTATAATTTAAGGTATTCCTCATGCTCTTTATTATTTGCCCACTTTTTTTTCCTCCAACTTCTTGTGATTGGTTCATTTACTTCTAGTGTGCATCATTTATCTCGACCACTTTCTTTTGAAGTCAAGATAATCATCAATAATAACAAATGTTATATTTTCTCAATCAGATTATCAAAATTTCAAACTTCTTCATATTAGTTCATAAATTTAAATGCATAAACACTTTATCTTATTAGATAAAATTATAATAAATGAAAATTTAAAACCTAAATAAATACTTCTATTTTAAGGTATTCCTCGTGCTCTTTAGGATTTGCCTACTTTTATTTTTTCTCAACTTCTTGTGATTGGTGCATTTGCTTCTAGCGTGCATTATTTATCTCCACCGTTTTTTTTTAAGTCTAGACAATCAACAATAATAGCAAATTTTATATTTTCTAAATCAAATCTTGTAAGTTATATAGCATTGTTATGTGATTTATCCTTTCAAATCATTAGAAACTCATTTTTTTGTATCATTGACCAAATCTTCATTTGTCATTATATTCTTCACTTTTAGTTGTTGGGTGAATGTCCACATGTATGTAGGTGTTTTTTCGTAACACACACACACACACACATATAGGATTTGAAATAGGTTAGATGCTCTTGTATGGAGTTTAGTGAACTTGGAGGTTTTCCTTAAAGATATGATACACATCACATAATATTTATTAATATTATTTTGCAAATAAAGCTTTATTCATGCGTTCAATAGACTTAATGCTATTTTTTCAATTTATTTATTTGCATTTTTATGCAAATAAGTAAAATACTTGACAAATATAAATGCAAAATCTCAAAGTACATATCTAAAAATATTAATTATAGTAAGAGATATCTTATAATTTAAATCATTGAACATCTAAAAAAGACATTAAGATATTATAAGATTGTGCAACCCATGTGGTCTCACAATCTTTATGAAAAACATTTTTCCAATAAATGTTGCAGTAGTAGTTTTATTACATGATATAAATGAGTCATCTTGGAGAAAATTTTAAACTTTGTATTCATAAAAAAGCATCTTGGATGGTCCGGTTTCAGTCAATTGAATCTTATGATTTGTTTTTTATTTATATTTAGGTTGAATGTTTAATTGTATCTCTTGTGTTAACCTATTATTTTGTTTTATAGGACGGAGGTTATTAACATTAATAAAATTGTAATATATAAGCATTTTTCTATCATAATAAATAGAACTCATATCAAATAACTAAGTTTTGCTTATAAGTTTGTAGCATATATTCATATAAATCTAGTACATCAAACACCAAGCAGAACTCATGGGTTCTTAGTTTTATAGCTACCATACTTCTAATTGCCTACAAAAGTGATGTTTGGTTTGCCTAGGCACATGAAAAGGCACTATACTATGTTTTGATCTTTATACTTATTAGTATTTGGTTGGATATTAAATTTAAGTCACGACATGCATCAATCACTATATCTTATTTTCTATCTTCTTCTCCAACTTGTTGATTCATTCTCCTTATAGGTTGATATCTCATCATAAATTATAATAGGATTTGGGTGTAATAGTGTGCGATTGATGATTTGACATACTTAAATGATAAAAATAACATAAAATTTGAAAGCTTTTAAAAAATGAAGCTCAATGGAAACTATAATAAATAAAGTAATTAATACAAGTTGAGATTGTGAACTTCAACTAGTTTATGTCAATATAAACTATAATTTGACATTTTAATTAGTTCTAGAGTTGAGATATCATAACATTTTCTTAAGCTTGTTAACTTATTAACTTTTTTTACCTCTAACATAATTTCTAAGGGTAGGTTATGATACATGTAATATCAATTAGTAGATCCACCTACTAGAGGCATATCATAAATTTCATAGAATTGCTCATTAATTAATAAAATCTTATTATATAAAACGAAGAAACATTACATTGAAAGAAAAATAACATAAAAAGATTATCGAGGTGCCTGATGAAATAAAAATTCATTTCTACATATCTTTTATAAAATTTGTAACATTTTCAATTTATGAGAAGACAAAGATTTAGCATCACCCTGGTTGGTTATTTCGTATTAAAGGTCTCAAAAGATATTATTAAACACGTGCAAGTAATAAAAAAGTTTAATGGAGTAAATTAAGGAAAATCACACGATGATGGTCAACAATTGGGGAGACCCAAATTTTAAATCTTTAGATACGACATTTAGTGGATACATTAAGACATGATAAAAAAGTTTAAAGTTATTTTTTCTTTGGTTAATAATAAGATTAGGTTATGTACGGAGCTAGTTTGGTTTCCAACTTATAATTAGATATTGGGCTATGTTGGAAAGGTTTAAGATTCTGAAAATAATTGTGAAAATAACTGTGGATAGGTTTAAGATTCTGAAAATAAGATTCTTGATACAAACAGTTAGAGGCAAGTGATCAGCTGGAAGATTCTCAGTTGGTCGGAATTCCTCTCAGACCTGAAGTATGGTTCGAATCCCCACTCATGCATAATTAAATTTTTTTTCCATCCAGCTTGTAGGGCCCAAATATCCCACTTGTGCGAGAAAGAGAAAAAAAAATTCTTCCTACTAGCCGGTCTGACTTGAAACAACAGGCAGCTGAAGGTGGAACGACAACATTATTTGGAACACCGAACGACGTTCGATCCTTCCATTCCCCGAATAAAAAGTACAAATTTTTAAAAGATCGAAATTGGAGCCTGATTCTAAGCTCATTTGAAGTATTGATGTGGAACAGATGTTTCCTTCTTCCATTGGGTTGGCTGACTGAAAATAAATAGCATCAGATATGGGGCGGCCTGAGAGATTGCAAGTGTTTGATAAAAAGTACAACCGACCAGAAAGGCGCAAAACTCTTTGCGTGACAAGGATGGCCGGTGGAAGTGGCCAGTCGTTAGAGAGAGAAAAATATTATATCAGGGCTTCTAACATAAAGCTATATTTGGAGTCCACTGATATGCAGACACGTGGAGGTGACAGAAAAAAATTTGTTTTAGTGCAGGGAATTCCTCCCGTGTTATTCCGCATCATTCATGTGTTATTGTGGTGGTATTCATATGTTATTGTGTTCTGAGAATATTCCCGGTGTTATAATAACACAATAACACATCAATACTACCACAATAATACACGAATAACATGAAATAACACAGAATAAATATTCTTTTGTGTTACGAGGCAAGATCACAAGAAAGCACACACGTTTCCTTGAAGTCATGTTTCCGCATATCAGTAGACTCCGAACGTAGCTCTACGTTAAGAGTTCTGATGTAATCTTTTAGAGAGTCGTTTGGAGGAGATATTGCCGACGAAACAGGCTGTTCGAGGGAGGAATTTCTGGTCGGACGGGAACAGTCGGTCCGGTCAACTGGGTGGTCGTCTCGTAGAGAGATTTCCTCTTATGTGCTCTTTGTAAGAAGTGCTTCTGTAAATAAATTTTTCCTTGTTTTTGTTCGTATTCTTGTTGACCGCACGATCCACACTCATTACACCTTTTAGAATGCTGAATACAAATTTTTCATGTTCACCACACCTAAGACAGAGCATAGGGACTGAGGAAGAGGAGAAAAATACAAGAGACAAGAGTAACATAGAAATTGTCCCGAGTGGGGCAAACTGGGGGTGTTCCCCGAGCTCTCAGACTCATTTTATTTATTGAAAAGAATCGTTGCAATAGAAGGAGTGAGTAATGCCTAAATGACTGGAAAGTCTTAATGACTTTTTGCCCCTTTACACGGTAAATATCATCTTATTTATAGATCATAAGGAAATCTCGTAAATTACACCATTGCCATTGAGAGTTATAAGTCATTTTGTTTCTGGGAGTTGCAAGTCATTATGCTCCTGAGAGTTACAAGTCATTATGCTCCTGAGAGTTACAAGTCATTATGATCCCGAGAGTTATCAGTTTTTATTGTTTTCATTAACACCTTTTCGTTGATAGGTCCGTCCAACGATGGGGTCAGTCGGTCGGCTGACGGCTGATTGAATAAGACGACCAACTGATCTCTGCTACCATCAACATTTTTTTGACATATAAAATTGCACTTACCTATGAGGTATATAATTTGAATTTTATTTATAGAATCTTTAAATGTGGTTCTTATTTGAGTATAGTTAAAACTGAGCATGATTCCAATCATGCAATGTTATAACCTTAGTCAAACTTTCCTTGACTAGGGTTTGAACAAACTGTGAAAATTTTATGGAAGCAGGTTTGGACATTATTTGAAACCCTGTTTGAATTTTGCTTAAACAAATTTTCTTTTGAATCATGCTCTAAATAAGAAGTTTGATAAAATGAGAGCTGTCTGATCTGAAATGAATTTTCAAATATATTTTTATATTAACTTATTTAATTGAATAACAATAAAATTGATCAAATTAAATTTTATCAATTCTAATCTCACCAATTAAATTGTAATTATCACATCACAACATTTAAATAATCATTAATTACAGTTGTAAATGTAATTTTTTTAATTAAATTATAAATATTTTAAAGTTATTTAACTTTCTATTTTTCCTAAAACAATATTAAAAGAAAAAAGAGTTTTACATATATACCATGTAATTTTTAATTGATCCCTCGCCGCTCTCTACTCACGGAAAAAATATTACATCAGTACTACACAAGTAGAGTAACGTGCGTAGCCAATGAAATCACGCCACGACACCCCGTGAGACAGAGAAAAAAAAACGGCGCGGTAACACGAGATTTATTCTCCCCCGTGTTATTAATGTGTTATTGTGTGTTATTCACGTTGTTATTGATGTGTTATTTTGTTATTATAACACAAAAAATATTCTCATGACACAATAACACATGAATAACACACAATAACACATCCATAACACGGGGAATATTCCCGACAAAGAAAAAAACAGCGTAGTAACACAAGGGAATATTCTCTCCCGTGTTATTGATATGTTATTGTGTGTTATTCATGTGTTATTGATGCGTTATTGTGTTATTATAACACCAGAAATATTCTCAGGACACAATAATACATGAATAACACACAATAACACATGAATAACACGAGGGGGGAATATTCCCCGTGTTACAGCGCCGTTTTTTTTCTGTCGCGCGGAGTGTCGTGACGTGATTTCATTGGCTACACGATAATCCACTTACATAGTACTGATGTAATATTTTTCCCTCCCCAGGATTTCATACGCCGTCTGTCTGTATATCCCTTGAATCCAGTGATCATAGAAACTTTTAAAATATTATTTTCTTTTGACTAAAAAAATAAACAAAAGAATTGTAGAATTTATCGGTCCCTTTTTTACCACGAGCATTAACGAGTGCTTCTCATCGTTTTATTTTTTCCTTCCTCTTCTAATGTTCTTCACTCAATTTCGAGAGATTTTTTCTTTTTTTTTTCTATGTAAATTTCTAATTTTTAATTATGAAGGTTCCTTCTATTATTTTTAAGGAAATTTCTTAGAGTCGTTTTTGTCATTTGTCGATCAAAACTGATTTGATTGAGAACCATTTAAGTTTCTGGGAAAAACAAACAAACGTCAATTGATAGCCGTAGACAAACGTTGGATTGGAAAACAGTAGTAAGCGCCAAGTGATGGGCGAGCCAAGGAAGTGACCGAACCGTCACCGTCACCGTCACTGGTGACTTTGAATGATTGAATTGTAAATTTTAAAATTTGGTGGGGTTGAGACTGTAATATTTGAAGTTAGGAGTGGTATCTTTGTAAAAACTCCAAACAAAATATTTTTTGATAATCAACAGGAGAAGACTGAAATTAATTCAAATTCTACAATTACAAACCATCTAAAGGCACCTGTCACGAGAACTCTCGGCTCTGTCGCGTTCTCCACCGTCGTCGTCGTCGCCTTCTCCCAGAAGTCGAAGGCCTCTAGGCCTCGACGAGATCGCGTCCGAAATCCTCGTCTTCCTCTACCATCCGCTTCCGCTGGAACCAAGAAGCGAGGAAATCGAGACGGGAGCTGGCTGGTGAAGGCATCGACGGGATCGCGCATTGTTTCTGTTCGTCTAAATCCCTAATACACAAAATTAAAGAATTCAGTAAATCCTGGATTCAGAGCGAAACAGTGGTAAAACGGGATTTATACAGCCGATGGAGTTATTTTGGCAATTTGGCAACGTAAAATTTGATTAATTACTGCTACCAAAACATCCCTTAGATTGCTTTTGAGTTTAGTAATTCAGTGAAGGATGTGAAGATGTTTTTGTGGGTTGGATTCGGCGAGTTCTAGTGATTGGTGAGCTGATCTTTTGTTTCGTGCCTTGGGCTTGGACCCGGTGTTGAAACTATATCGCGAAGACTTTGCGTTTTTGCTTCTGGTTATATAGATGGATATATCAGCGATCAATGAGGATCTTGCCAACATCGATGCGCAAATCAACGATTTACTTCGAGCACTATCGTAAGATATCTGAATGTCTACCATAATTTTATTCGCCGATCCGTGGAAAATTTCTTTTCGGTGTGATGCATGTAACTTTTTCGGAGGAGGATTTGTTCCGTGGTATTTTGTTTCGTTTGAAGGCGTTAGCAACAACATTATTCCGTAATTAAACAAGCACATGAAGATTGTACTGTTCTAGGCTTATGAGATATGAAATATTGGCACAGAGATATGACATTTACTAGCTGCTGCTAATGAATTCAAATAAAAGAGCGCTTAATACTTCTTCAAAAGAGAAGAATTTTGCTTCCACTGCACGTTCAACCTTCATTGGATTAGGAGTTTGAAGTTCCACCTAAAATTTGTTCACCAATAATTATTTCTGTGATTTCGGTTCTATCTCGCAATATTTTATTCATAACTGTATGGCTTTCCTTTATGTCGCTACCCGTGATTTTGATTCTTTGACAGAAATGGGTTTCAGAAACTGGATAAGGTCAAAGATCCGAACAGGCAGAGCAGACAATTGGAAGAACTAACTGAAAAGATGAGAGAATGCAAGAGGTACATTGTACTCCTTTTTCCTCATATTTTTTTTAATAGGAGCATCTACATACATACCATTCAATTCCAATGTATTTACATATCTAACTCCTGAACTTAAATTTTTTCATACATACCACCTTACCTATGTATGAAAAGGTTTATTTCATTGTTTTTTAAAAGTTAATATGGTGGTATTTTTGATGTGATATGAAAGATTTGAGTGGTTTACATGTAAAAGACAATTTTTTGGTGTTAGATATCTAAATACATATGACTTTGTTGGTATGTATGTAAATTAGAAGAGACACACTAGCATTGGACTGATTGCTTTGTCTTGTTAAAGCAGCAGCCTGCCACCCTCTCTGAATGAAAAGTAAACAAAAGAAAAGAGCATATAATCTGACACCTACATCTAAGTTTTCTTACAAAAGCACTTAGATTAAGCTGATATCCATTTTTGCGAAGGACCAGTATTAATTGCTCGGGATATAAGAACCAACAAATAAGTTTGATACACCAGGTTAAATATTGAACACTACAAGTACAAATTTCTGCTCAACACAGACAAAAATGAACTTATGTGAACCTTTTAAGAACAACAACAACAATAAGCGTTTATCCCACTAAGTGGATTATATGAGCATTTTTAGAAATGAGAGGAAAATTTAATTGATTTTAAAAGTGGAGCCCAAATCATAAAATTAAATTTTATTATTAGATGAAAGAAAAATGATTTTAAAGTTTGTGAGGTGACTCAAGGTGAACATGATAGAATAATGATTATGGACATATATCTCATAAGTATAAATTAGCCAACCTAAGAAATGTTTGCTTTAGGATGGGAAGACTTTTTTGCGTAAAAAAAGTTGTAATAAAAGTGTTTGAGAGAGTCTAGAAGGAGATAAACTTAAGAAACAAGACTTGATGGTGGAATTAGGAGCAGGGGCAAAATTGGCCATCTTTTTGAGGGTTGGGGTGGGTTGGGGCTGGGGGGGGGGTGTGGCGGATAAACTATCCCCCTAGACCCAATGTGGGAGAGTCTAGTTCAACGAAAGACAAAATTATATTTCAGGAGAAGTAAAAGATCAAACTACCTTTCCATATAAGTAAAAAAATAAATTTGAAGGGGGAGGGGGCGGGAAAAATTCCTCCATGGTTCCAACGTGGGAGGGGCTAGTTCAACAAAGGACAAAATAATATTTCAGGAGGAAAAAATCAAACCGCCTTTCCATTTAAGTAAACAAATAAATTTGAAGGGGGGGGGGGTGGCTGGTTCCGCCCCGAATTAGGAGTTATACAATGTTATCAAGGTGAACAATGTCAAAAGGTTGATGCTAGAAAGGTATACACTAATTATTAAAAAGCTTTAAGTTTAACAAATAAGGTATCAGGCAAAAATTGGCTATTATGATTGATGTCTTATATAGATCAGAGAGGGTTTGTTAAGGTTGATTGTATTTGTCTATAAAATTACTTATGCAACTATTTTGAGGGAAGTAGAGTTTTTGAAAGATGTCGGCATTTAGACTTTTTATATTTTGAAAGGATTAGGCATCAATTTTCTTACAACTACTACACTAAAAAATTATATTATGAAAGTTCATTCTCATCGCATAATTTTCTAAAAAAATAGCAAGCAAATTTTCGCTAGACAATAATGCGGAAGTGACCTATAAAATAAAGCTATCCCAAATATATCCTAAGAAAGTGTACAAATGAGATGTATTCATTAGATAAAGAAAGTGAATTAAGTCATTGAATTTAATTATACTATAATTTCAAAGAGTTAATATGGTTGAATTTCAATTAAAGCTGAAAATACAAAAGAAATATGAAAATATTATTTTAAGATATATCAATTGGTAATATTATAGTGGAGAAAATAAGAGCAAAATTTTTGCAATCATATTGTTCTCGATATATTGTTTAACAAAAGTGAAGTCAACTTTGAAGAAAACTCATAATGATATATCTATAAGTTACAGATAATACCCATCATGTTTTGGGGAATTATAATATGTGTCATAGTAGTTTCATTTACTAATATTTTCATGAATCTTGAAGACTATATGAATTTCAGATGGCTCTAAAAAAATATTTTGATTCCATAAATTAAGATTAAAGAATATGTTGTTGTGTAATAATTTTACGAGAATAAAAATTGTGTTTCAAAGTGGAAATTATAGGAGATGATGTTGGAAAGTGGGTTTAGAGTTCATATTGATATCAAAATCACTTTGATTTCATGCTTCGCAGATAATTTTTGGGGATGGTTTTTTTGCCCGCTGAGTTAGTTGGAAAAGTTATGATGAAACCCCAAAGAATCTTCATATAGCTTTTATTTTTCTTGAAAGGTCGTCGGATTGAGTAATATGAGAGTTCACTTGTTGTGCGTTGAGGAGAATGATTTTGGTCAAATATATATTGAACTTATTAAAGATATGAATTGAAATAGTGAGTGATATTTTAAAGTAGTGTAGAGTGTCTAGCTAGTTTCCAACGCAATATAATGCTCAAGGATCAATAATAAGTACCCCTTTACATCAGTGATGGAGATGCAAAAGATTTTCAAATTTATGTAACTTGGTGCATGCTATTTGTAGATGACATAATATTTACATATAATATTTTTTTTGAAGCAAGTGAAGAGTTAGAATATTATAGAAAACATTAATAAATAAAGCGTTTATAATATCTAAAGCAAAGGTCAAGTACATCATTTATTGTGGAAATGAATTTGTTATTTATTAAATAACATCATTGGATGATCATCTGTTACTTTTTGTGGACTTGTTTAAGTATCTTTGATTTATTAGAGAAAAGAATGGAGGTATATCTCAAGATAGGATAGGAGAATTAATTGGAGACTAAATACTAAATTTAAGAAAATTGCAATTGGATCAATTGTTTTATATGGATCTTAGTGTTAGACAATTAGGATCTTAGCCAATCTGAGTGAAAAATATGAGAATGTTAAGGAGGTATTGTGGTAACACTCATAATGATGGTGAGAAATGGATATATTAGAGAGGGGTTGGGGAAGTAGCACTTGTTGAAGACAATGTAATAACAAATAAATATTTTATGATTTGGATAAGTTCAATGGAAGACAGCAAATTATCAATGTAGTGGGTGAATATGATCAATCATGAGAATTATGGATGAAAATGATAGATAATTGATTATAATTTTTTCAAAGATATTTTTGTAAAATATAGTTAATATCTTATGTAACATAATCAAAATGATTGCAGAAGGAGAAATTATAAATGCAGCCACAAATAGTTTATTTAAAGCTATTGGTGATGATGAGAAACTTACCATTCTACTGTTTTACATTTTTTATTTATCTTTGTTTTCTAACTTAAACTTCTGTCAGGCTCATCAAAGAATTTGATAGAGAGTTGAAGGTGGAGGAAAGTCAAAATACCACTTCTGTCATCAAAATGCTGAATGATAGAAAGCAGGCAATGGTATTGTACTCGTCTCTGAAACCAGTGAACTTCATTTTCCAATATGAGGTATTTTGATTTTTTTTAATATTTGCACTAATTGTGTTATTTGTTCTGTATTGGCAGATCAAAGAATTAAATTCTTTCGTTGCACTCAAGAAGCAGTGAGTACCCCATTAATTAAAATTTTGTGCAAGCAAGACATGCTACTATTAAACAAGTACACTAGTATATATAATAGTTCGATGTTTGGACATGCTATGGGACAACTATAGCTGTACTTATTTTGAAAACCATGTTTTTATTCACTAGCAATCATTAATAAGCTCTTTGTTATTGATACCCATTATGATGAAACTGTAGAAAACTAACTGAAATTCTTAAGGCTTAAGCGGGTCTTAGGTTTTAACACTAAATTTATTTGTGCATATTTTTTCTAGAGAAGAAATGTTAAACTCCCTTGGGTGCTATTCATATATCAAAAGTTCGCAGATCAACGAATTTTTTAAACTCAGTTTTTCAAATTTATAAACGCTTATCATGGGTGTTTTGACAAAAGAAGAGTCCTTTATGATTTCCTCGGTGTTTGCTTTTGCTGATGATATCCTTCTTGTGGATAAGACTAGAGAAAGTGTTCTAGAAAAACTTGAATTATGGTGGTCTACATTGGAGTCTAAAGGCCTTCATATGAGTAGATCTAAAGCTGAATACATGGAATATAATATTAGTAGTAGTAGCTCTAGTGGTAGACTTGTTACTATGGGTGATTAAATCATTAAAAGGTGGGGTCGTTTTAGATATCTTGGGTCTATAGTTCAAAGTGACAGTGATATAGATGGGGATATTATTAGTAGAATTCAAGTTGGTTAGTTGAAGTGGAGGAATGCATCGGGCCTATTGCGTGATAGAAAATTACTGCTCAAACTTAAAGGAAAATTTTGTAAGATGGTGGTGAGACCTGCAATGATCTATGACGCAGAATGTTGGTCTTTAAAAGAGAAGCATAAAATAAAGCTAAGTGTTACTGAGATGGAATGCTTAGGTGGATGATTGGCCTGACACTAAGAGACAAAGTGCGAAATGAATATATTTGTGATAGAGTTGGTGTAGCTTTAGTGGCGGAAAAGATTAAAGAGAGTCGTCTTAGATGGTTAGGTCTTATTAAACGTTGGCTATCTGATGATTCTGTTAGGAGAGTAAATGTTTTAGAGTCGACATGTTAAGAAAGGCAGAGGTAACCTAAAAACGCTTGGGCAAATTTTATAAAAAATGATCTTAATTTATTAGAATTAAATGAAGATATGACACTCAATAGGACGCAATGGAGAGAAAAGATTCATGTAGATTGGGAAATTTTGCAACAAGACACTTTCCATGTGCTATTTGATAATTTTATGCTACATGTTTGATACCTGATTCACCTATAAAGCTTGCGCCTAGCATGTCCTACAAAGCTTTTGTCTATTGCAAAGTTGAATCATTTAAACATATAGAATGGTTTCTAGGGCATTTAAATTCTCCCACACTTTATTTTCTAGTAAGGCCGTAAGAAAGTAAAATAGGGAGTATGAGATATTTCAAGTGCCCTGCCCTTGCTCTATGATTGTTATACTTCTCCTTCCTTTAGAATCAATAATACATACTTTTATGCTATTGTTATTGTTATTTGTTGAATTCAAGCCATCAAAATAAATGAGTTGTTTAGAATATGAACTTGTTTGGTTTAATAATAAATAATAGTGCACCTTTTGGGTTTGCTGGAAGCTTCATTTCTGTTTTGATACCTTTTAAAAGACTTAGATGAACCAATCTCCTTCTTGAGTTCTTTTTTGATAATAAATTTTTAATTTTATTCAGTATGGAGTCCTTCTATCGTAATGAATGTGTTTTCTAGGTTTTGTAAATTTTTGTTTTAATGAGACATTTTTGTAAAGATTCTTCTTTTCAGGTGAATTCACATGATTGATGCCAAAGATATCTATGACTTATTAGAACCGCTACATCTTCTAAGTTAATTGGTTGGAGCATTATTTGCTAATGTTATACTTCATCCTGGCCTTGAGGATAGAGTATTACTATTGTGGAATCCTTTCTCTTATTCTGACACTCAAGCAAGATTATGATTTTTAGGTTCCTGTAGTTATTACCATTGTTTTGGATCCTAGAGCATGCGTGTCTTCTGTAGCAAGGGACCATAGATTGCTTGCTACTAGTTTGTTGATTTGGAAGGCTGTCTCTAATTTGAGCTTTGGGATTTGTGGTTGCCATTTAATCGATTTGTGATTATAAAGTCGGATTGAATGTCTTAGGAAAGTATATGTTTTGGGTTACTTTTTATATGAATACATTGCTAATTTTGAGTTTTTAGGATTATGAATAGTTTATTGTGTAGTGTAAAAACTCATCATATTGCTCAATGAACATTTTTTTTCCTGTCAACTTTTGTGTGTGGGTTAGAGGTGAATTCTTGGAGTATGCAAAGGCAACTTCAAGAGAAAGCTTTCTCCCCGTAGTCATGTGGGTCTTGGTATTTGTTGTTTTTTATACATATTCTTTTTCATCGACTTTGTTTTTTTTTTTTTTTGTGTTTTAGGTTTGGCTAAATGTGCAAAAATATGATTTTTTTTTTATTATCGTGTAAATGTTAATTTTTGTATGGTCTTATTATGTCATGCTTGACTTTGGAGCTTGAAGTTATGAAGACAGGAATTGAGGGTTAGACAGTACTGTCATGCCAATCTATCATTAATAATAATCCACAACAATCATTCAAACAATAAAGAGTCACTAATCGACAATTTCTGAATCATCATCCATACAAAGATAAATATAAAAATTGCAACAAAAAAATTAATAAAGAAACTAAAATATTTTAATAATATCTATCTTCATTTGCTCTTCTTCTATAAACATACTATTTATGTCAGCCATTTAATATTTAAAAGAGTTTTTACTAAAATAAACAGCTAAACATGTTAACTTATACAACACCTTAGTGAATAACTACAATTATACTGTGTACTAAAATTTTATTCATGTGCTCTAACATGATGTTAAAAAATGATAAAACATTAAAATTATATTTTATTAAAACTTTTAAATATTTTTATTTTCTTAAAATTTTTTTTATAAAATTTTTAATTGTATTTTATTTAAGACATCTCAAGAGTTTTGCTTAAAATATTGTAATAATTAAGTTATATTCATTTTCATTTTTTGTTAAATATTCTTCCTTTCTATTTTTGTGTACAAGTACAATAGCATCTTTAATGACTATTATATGGAGTTGACTCTTATGATTGACTTTTATATTTATTATATTTGATTTTCATTTAATTTCTATGTGCGAATACAATAGATGAAACATTTGTAAAATAATATTCGTTTACTTTGTTTATACTATTATAATTTAATCCATAAAAATATAAATGAATTTAAAAAAAAAAAAAA